>WSYQ01001390.1:0-13500 GCA_011426435.1 Lysiphlebus fabarum
GGAAACTGCCTTGAATACCTCTTTTCGAGTTTTATATCCCCGATATAAACCGATATTTTTTCGATTTTTTGCATGACTCATAATGACTTATTCTAACAAAATTTATCATAGAAAAAATCCATATAGAGTGCTGAGTACCTCTTTTAAAGCTATGTATGCCTGATTTAACCTTGAATTTTCCAGTCAATATTTCAGATTTCTAACCCTAACTAACGTGCAAAATATCGATGATAGAATAAATGTATAAAGTGCAGTAAACTCGCTCTTTAAGTCATATTCGCCTGATATTACTCGGAGATTTTTCGAAAATATTTTAAATTTTCAACTCTGAATGACGTGCACAATATCTATGATCAAAAAATTCTATATTGTACGCTGATTACCTCTTCTGAAGTCATATTCGCCTGATATAAACTGAAATTTTTTCGAAAATATTTCACACGTGTAATGAATAAATCTAAATCAATTTATTATAGAAAAAAAGTATAAAGAGCATTGAATACCTCTTATCGAGTCATGTTGGCTCGGTATAACAGAATTTTTCCGAAAATTATCCAAAGTTAGATCATTAATATCTTGAAATATATATTAACGATAGCAAAAAGGTAAAATATGCCTACAATACTACTTTCGTCATTCTATAATCCTGTTCTTATTCGAATATTTTTTTTGAATTTCTTTATAAAATCAAAAATATCGAGTTTTAACAGGATAATAGAAAAGGTAAAGAGTTATTTAGACTATCAATTTTTCTTTTTTCATTACTAATATTTTCTAAAAAAATTTGCATTATAACAGGATATTAGAACAGGAAAGAGGTTTTTAATCATCAATGATCATCTTACCAATAGTCAAATCATTCCTTTTTTTTTCAATTATAAACATAAATAATATACAAATATTTTCAGATTTATTATATTTTTGTAAGCAAACACAGTTTAAATGATTATCAACTTTTTAGAAAACTCAATCGTCCAGTAGACTACACATTATTATTATTACTAAGGGAATAAACATGAAAACTTTAAGTAATTTTATAATAAATAAATTTTAAAAAACTCTGACCAATTAGATTAGAAATAAAATGTAGTCAAGTGTTTCTTTATAATAGGAAAAACAACCTCGACATTGTGAACTATATCTATAGATCTTGCAATAAATTAATAAAACAGTTTAAATGAAATGTAATAAAAAAAAAAAAAGTAGCACACTAGGTTACAAACAAAATAGAATTACTATTTTAATATATGATTATTCAATTGTCCTATATAATTTTAGTTCTGGGTTAATCATATAAATTATCATCTCAATTTTATAATTTTCAAATATGGATATTAATATTGAAGTGTAAATCGTCGTAGTATATATAAAAGAGATATGCAAGTTTAAAAAGTGTTATTCGTTATTTAAATAAAGCTTCATGATGAGTGCTCTGAGTTTGATACCATTTGTTAGTAAGTATTAACAAAAAGTATATACATACTTTTATATATATATTTAAAAATAAATAAATAATATTTTTCAAGGATAATTGACATTTAAAATTACATTTACAAGTTGGACTGGTTGGTTATGATTCTTGTCTAAAATCAGCTCCAGATGTGTGGAAGTATGGACCAGAATATAATTTCAAGGTTGAATGCAATGCATCATTAATCAACACTGCTCACAACGAGATATCAATTTCAAATGTAACAATTGACTTGATATGTCGTCCATTTTTTTCAACAAATATAACATCATCATCATCAAATTCAGATAGTCTTCAATGTAAAATATCAAATGCTAAAATAAAAAATTATAATTTTGATATTAAAAATAATAAAATAAAAAATAATGATAAAATTAATTATTTACCATTTGAAATTAATAATCATACATTTGAAATTATTTATACAAATAATGGTATTAAATATATTAATATACAATTACCAATATCATCATGGAAAATGAATATATTTAGAACAATTGCTAGTTATTTAAATTATGGATATAATGATTTTATTGAAAATGTACAAACAACATATAATATAAAAAAATTTGAAAATTCAACACTTGGTGAATGTCAATCAAATATTAATATTACAAAATATCCAAATTATGAATTTACTGGTGTTAAATTAGATAGTCAATGTGATAAATTAAAATTAGAAACATTTGCTTACAGAGATAAATATCCAGTTGTTGAATTTCATAAAAATATAATATTAAATAATTGTACTAAAAAAACACCATATTTTTTTGGTGGTGATGATGATACAATTGATAAACCATCACGTTATTCAACAAATAATGTAAGTATATACATAATAATTATTAAATTAAATTAAAAAATAATTGATATTCATATAAAAAATTAATTTTACAGACAATTTCATATGCTGTTTATGTAACAGCACCATTAAGTTTTGAATCACAAACAATAAATAATGGTTTTGTAACATTTTACAATAAAACAGCACCAGTTTATGAATCAACAAGTATTCAATTGATTAAAATAAATCCATCAAATAGTGAATTTAAACGTATTGAATCACCAGGTACAACAATAATACATTCACATTCTGAAATAATAAAACCAATTAAATAAA
The DNA here is from genome assembly GCA_011426435.1 of Lysiphlebus fabarum. Taxonomy (NCBI): domain Eukaryota; kingdom Metazoa; phylum Arthropoda; class Insecta; order Hymenoptera; family Braconidae; genus Lysiphlebus; species Lysiphlebus fabarum. Next base: position 2,592 of record WSYQ01001390.1, read on the forward strand.
AAATTTTTAAATTATTTTTCTTTTATTTTCCAAAATTAAAATTATACAAATGATAATAATAAATAAATAAAAAATTATTAAATACAATGCGTCACGTTAAATTATTGTATGAATAGTCATTATTCAATTTATGTCGCACAAGTTTTATCGTATTAAATGTATTTTAAATCGAGCAATTTGTACATCCTGGTGTTTGAGAGGTATATAAGCTAGTTGACAAGGTGTAGTACTTGTTATTTGAATGTAAAACATACATACTGAGTTGTTTTTTTTTTTTTTTTTGTATATACCTATATAGATATTAAAAATGAAAATAGTTTGTCTTATTCCATTTGTTGGTAAGTATTAAATTAATTATTATTATTATTTAATAAATATTAATAAATATTAATTAATGAATAAATTATTTAGTTGGTCTTATTGGCTTTGATAAGTGTCAAAAAGATTCACCAGAAGTATGGAAACATGGTCCAGAATATACATTTCGTATGAAAGTAAATGCTTCATTATCATATCCAAAAATAAGTAATAATGCATTTTCAAATTTAACAATAATTGTTAAATGTCGTCCATTTTCAACAATAATTAATGAAGATAATGATGGATTACAATGTTATGTACATAGTGCACAAAAACAAAATCATGATATAATACAATCAACAAAATTACCAAAAATACATGCTGATAGACCAACATTACCATTTGATATTGGTAATAAAACATTTGAAATATTATTTAATAATAATGGAGTTAAAGATATACGTGTTGAATTACCAATATCAAATTGGCGTTTAAATATGTTTAGAGCAATATCATCACAATTAAATTTTGGTTTTAATGGTTTTGATAAAGATGAAGATACATTTACAATTGAACAAAATGAAAATTCAACAATTGGTAATTGTTATACTAATATTCAAGTATCTAAAAAAATTAAATTTATGAGTGAACGATGGTTAAGTATATGTGGTGAAAAAATACATCTTGAAATGTTAGCATATGGTGATAAATATCCACTTGTTGTTATTAATAAAACAAGAGATACTAATAAATGTGAAAAATATTCACCATATTTATTTGGTGATGATAAAGATAAAATTGGTTATGATATTAAAATGGTAATTGTTATAATATAAAAAAATTTTAAAATTTATTTATGTTAATGTTTTTTTTTTTTTTTTTAGGAATCATCAGTAAGTGGTTTTGCATTAGCACCACAAAGTTTTGGATCTCATACAATTAACAAAGGTACATTGACATATACAAATGTTAAAATAAGTAGTCCAACAATGGAACATATTGATTTTCGTCTTGTATCAATTGAACCAGCAATAAAAGAATTAAAACGTCTTGATAAACCTGGTATATCAACTCTAGCATCTGGTGATACTATTGAAAAAATTACATCTCCAAAAACTGTATTAAAATAATTTTAATTAACAAATAAAAATAAATTAATTAATTATCATTAAATTTTATTAATCTATTTTTTGTTTTTTTATATATATATATATTTTAAATTACAATTAATATTAAAAATTCATGATTTAAATACCATGTACATTTGTTTTGTCTTTTACTTTCTTATTATAAAATTAATTTTAACATCAATGTTAAAAACAAAAAAATTGATGATGACTGATTTTTTTTATTTTTATTTTATTCAATTTAATCATTTTCACACTTTTTTTTTTCTCTCTATCACACACTCTTGCATACAATTTTCAATGAATAAATTGCAAATGGCCCAGATTTTCACAGTAAAAATTGTAAATTGTAAAATTTTTTTTTTTTCCAATCACTCAAAGCAATACATGATTTAATTATATTTAATTTATTGATATACGTATAGATGTAATTAAATTACTTGATTTTTTTTTTAAATTATTTTTTTGCTCTTATTTTTTCTGAAAATTGAGTCTTTCGTTGTTTTTTTTTTTTCATTTCTCTTTTAAATTACCACGTAATATCGTTTATTAAACGAAGCAATTAGTAAGTACAATGTTGTCATTTTTTATTTTATAAATATTTATAAATTATATATTGATGTGATTAAATATTTATAGAAAAAAAAAAAAAATTATTACAGGATGTTGATTGACATTATATCAAATCCAATGGCACATCAACTTTGCTATTTTCTTTTTTTTTTTTTAATCAGTAAATATTGTGCGCATAAAATTGTCTTAAAATACATTGACAAAGTAAAAGAAATAATAAATTTATGTATAATAAAAAAAATTGTATGAAATAAATTTTTATTATTTAAAAAATAAAGACAGTTAAATATTTATAATATTGTTTTTTTTTTTCGAATTTTAAATTCTTTATAATTTTTCTTTTTTTTTTTCTGTCTTTATTTCTTAATTTATATAATTGATTAGAAATTTTTTTTTTTATTTATAAATTGATTCAACAAATAATAATTATATTTAAAAAAAAAATATATACCTATATATATATATATATATGTATCCTATATATTATTTCAAAAATTATAATAATAAAAAAATTAACGTTTTAATACAATTGTCTAAATAAAACAATAATTTCAAAAAAAAAAAAAATAATAATAATAATAAATTGATTAACTTAATTCCATGGCTTTTGATATTAAAAGCTTAAATATATGTACATGAAAAAATTTCACTTATTTTTCGTTTATTTATATTAATATAATTTCATAATAAACTTTTTATCAAATATTTATTTTTTTTTTTTTTTTTAAATTATGTCAATGTTCATCATCGAGTTGGGTATAAAAAAATGAAATAATACTCGATTCTGAACAATTTGCTAGCCATTATTGGCCATTTTTAATAGTGTTACCATTTTCAATAGTATTATCACTATTACCATTTGTTTTAGAATCCATATTTGGAATGTAATCCATAGCCATTAAACAGGCAAATACAGTCATAACCATTTTTGGTTTAACTTCAGTAATATCCTCAGGAAGTGCATAAACACGAGCACCACATTTTCTAGCCAATGATATTGCATACTTGGCATTGTCTAATTTATCCTGTATAAAAAAATATTTATCAAATATAATTTAAATACATAGATTTTCATTGATAATTATTAAGTTACTTTTATAAAAAATAATATTAAAATATAAATTACCTCATCTGTACCACCTTCTTTAACAAGATCATAATTAACAGTACCAGGTTTAATAGCATCAATTAAATCAATAACTGGTTTACCATCAGCAATAGCATAATCTTGAAAACCTCTAATACTACTTGTTTTACCAGCAGCTTGAAGTTTTGAATTAACCCATTGTATTATTTCTTTGTCAATTGATGCTGTACCAGCTGGTATACCAGAAAGACTTGATAATAATGATAATGTATATGATCTCATTAATTGCCATATTAATGCTAGGGTTAATGTTGCATTACCATCATTAATATCTTGTCCAGCAATACCAACAAGTGAATAATTCATTTGTTTACCAAGTTCAACAGCATAATTACAATTTTCAAGTTTTTCCATAAATTTACGTAATTTTGTAAATTTTTTATGTACTTTTGGCCATTTAACAGTACCTGGTTTAATAATATCATATAATTGAAATATAACAATACCATCAGCAAGATCAGAATATAACCAATTAACATGTGGTGTTACACCCATTGAATTCATCCAATTTCTATATGTTTTTTCTTCACGTGTTTCTTCTAATGAATCAAGACCTTCAATAACTGTTTCTGGTTTATCTAAACCAGGATAATTATTGAATAAATTTGCAACAAATGCAAGATTTAATTTATATATACCATTAACAACATCTGATGGTGTTACAAAACTTCTACATTCAAGTTTACCAGCTTGTTGTAACATTATTTCAGCACGTGTCATATGATTTGGTTCCATTAATGCTTCAAGTGTAACATCTGATGTTGATGGTGATATTTGTTTTATTAAATGTGAATATATTTCTGAATCTGTTATATCTGATTGGAAATTATGACATCTACGTGATATACCAGCATTTTCAAGATGATGATTAACCCAACGTAATAATATTGCTTCTGGTGATAATTTAAGTAAATCTTCAATTCTTTCACCATCTTGTAATAATGTTGCTAAACCAGGACAATTTTCTAATGTTATTTGATTAAATAAACCAATTCTAATTATTTGCCATAATAAACCAAGTACAAGATGTGGTGATCCTTTTGTTAAATCATGTGCATCAATATTAACAATATTACAACCAATTGCTTGAGCTGATGATAATGCTAATGTTAAATTTTCATGTTTTTTATATAATGTTAAATTTTTTTTATTTATTGTACGTTCATCAATTGTATCTGGACATGAATGATTAATAACTTTACTGTAAATAAATAAATAAATAAATTAATTAATTAATTAATTTAATTAAATAAAATTAAATAAAAATTAAATTAATTGATTAAACATACCAAAGTAAAATACCATCTTTAACTTTATCATAAAGTAATCTACCCTCTGGATCAATTGGTAATAAATGTTCAAGATCTGGATCACGACGTAAATTTGTATTAATCCAATCACTAAATGCCAATTGTTCTTCATGTCTAACTGAATGTGTTGTACCTTGACTTGATGCTTCAGATATACCACCAAGTGTTTCTAAATTTTCTTTTTTTGATACAGCTTGTTTAAATGATGAACCAAGCTCATTTGCTTTTAAATCTTTACATAATTTTTCAAATTCATCAAATGATAAACGTCCTTTATGTTGTGGTTGTTGTTTATCATCATATTCTTCAATCATTTGACGTACTTTATAACCAGGCATTTTAAAACCACAAACATCAAGTGCTGTTCTTAATTCTGCCATATCAATGAATCCATCATTGTTAGCATCAATCTATAAATAAATATTTTTTATTAATTAATTTATTTTATTTTACAATATTAATTGCAAAATTTAAATTAAATGGTTCAGTTAAAATATCAATTCAATATTATCATATAAATTTTCATAATTTATCTTGAAAAATTAACGATAAATATATAATTTTTTTCAATAATTATATATTACGTAATTTATTATTGTTAAAGTGTTATCAGTTGGCTGATATGATAATATGGCTTAATGTATTTTAAACAATGAAAAATAAAAAAAAGAAAAAAATTATTTTTAAATTATTAGCTGTATATCCTCAATAATTCCAATGACCTTTAAATGAATTTTACATTCTACCTCATCTTTTTAATTAAAATATTTATCAAAAAATTTGTTTAATTTTTTTTTTATTATAAATTTATTATCATATTTCTATGAAATTATTTACCACTATGTGGTTTTCGTCATATAAAAATAAAAAATATTTTTAAGAATAAAAAATATATCTATATTTTATAAATTTTGATAATTATTTTATATTTTTCTTTTTAATCATCAAGGCTATTATGAATTTTAATAAAAAAATAACTCACTAAATTAAAAAAATGTTCAAAGTCCTTGAGATATTCTTCGATAACATCCCACTTTTTAATATTACAAATTTCCATTTTTATAAAAATAAATAATGACACTTAAATTTTACTTAAAAATAATTGAAATATAATTGTTGGACAACAACAAAGTCCAACTTTGTACTGACATGATAATATACATTATCATTGTTATCAAAATGACTAGATGATTAGCTGATAATAAAATTCACAAGAAATAAATAATATTAAAAAACAATTGACGTAAATAATTGTGTCATTTTTTTTTATCATAATATATTTTTATTTGTTAAATAAAAAAAAAAAAAAACATTATTTAATACCATGCTGTAATAATTTATTTATTTTTATATATAAAAATAATTTAATTTACATTTATTTTAACTAATAAAAATATCATCTTAAATTTTATTTTAATTTCCTGTAATATTCTAATAATATTGACAATTTCAATTGGCTTCCTTTAACCGACAAATTTACATATTTTTTCAATGACTTCAAAAATCAATTTTCAATAAGATTTTAAATATTTTATTACACTTAATTTTTTATCAATAAAACTAGATATAATTTTTCATTTATAATAATAATTATTATATTTAAATTAAATTATAATAATTTAAAAACAAAAAAACTCAATTTAAAATTATTTTAAAATTATAAAATCAATTAAATACATAAATATATAATTTTATAATATATTAATAATAAATAATTATAGTTGTTTTTATTTTTATAACAAAAGCAATATTATATACTTTCTGAGGGATAATTAATATCATCAAGTCATGGCCAATTGGAATTTAACGATAAAACATTGAGGAGGTTTATAAGTAGTGCCCTTAGTATATACTCAAGGAAACCAGATACAATTTTTTTTAAATTTATTTTTTTTTATTATTTTTGTTTTTTTTATAAAATACAGTACGTTTTACTTGATAAATTTTATATTATAAATATGCATTTATAAAACCATCAAAGCTCAAAGGTGTCTATTTACACACAGCTTACATTTATGATTTAATATTATGTTATTATTAATTTTTTATTTATTTTTTAATCTTGTGTATTTTTTTTTTATTAAAAAAGTCACATGATTAATACAGGTTTTACAATTTATCATCAAGATTATATACTAATAAAGACATTTATAAATAATCATGATATACATGTCAAGATAAATTTGAACTTTAAAAATTATAATTTTAGTTTTATTTTTTTACTAACTTTGATAGGTTTTTTTTAATAATTCATTAGAATTAAAAAAGGAAATAATGATTGAAAACTGTTATGTCTATATATATAAAATATATATATTATATATTTTCAGACTTTCTGGCATTTTTTATTTTTACGACTACAGTATTTACAAGGAGAGTAATACAATAGTCGTGCCATTTTCCACATTGTGAGTTTCATTAAAATGTAAAAAAAAAAAATCAAAGTATATTATACATTATAAATAAAGATGAGTAGACATTTGAAGTTGTACTGAATAAAAAAAAAAATTTACTTTGTAGTAAAAAAAATAAAATTAAAAAAGAATGTAAATAATTATAATTATAATAATTTATAATGTTGAAAAAAATAAAAAAAATTTATTTAACCTAGTTTTATAAATTGTAATATTGTAATATCATTATAAAAAATTATTTTATGTATATCGTCATTTTTAATTTTATCTCAATGACTTTAACAATGGAATGTTTATAATTTTATATTAAAATTTATTTCTATCATGATTAACAAGCATGATTGTAATTTTATATGATACAGCTTATTTAAAAATCTTGATCACGATTAATATCTCTTCATTTTTTTTGAAATAATAATTACCAATTTATTTGATTAAAAATTTATTAAAAAATATCTTGAAAAAAACAATCAATATTGATGATAAAATTTTTCAAATCATTATAATTATATTTACAAATCAATTTTATTTAATTTTTTTTTTTTTGATTATCTTTTATTTTGTCAAAAATGGATAATAAAAAAAAACAAAAAATAAACAAACAGTTAGTGATATCATGTACTTGAAAGATCAATGAACTTGTTTTTTTATTTTTTATTAAATACAGATATAAAATTTTATTTTAAAATATATGAACATATCAAAGATGTTGACTGACAAATTAATTCAGCTACTTTTAAATTCTAATGACAATAAAAAATAATTTTTTTTTATTTTAAATCAACCAAGCAATAAGTCTATTGGAATCCGGAAGAAATAAACCTGACAAATAAATAAATAATAATATTAAATTTTGTAAAATAAATTATCTTGGATTATTTAATTTTTTTTCTTCGATTCGCTCATAAATTTTTTGCACTTTTATTATTAAAAATATTTATCATATTTTGTTATTAAAAAAAAAAGAAATAAATAAATTAAAAATTATTACTAAAAATTATAATTTTTTTTGTTGATAATAATATTGATTAAAAAAAAATAACAAATAGAAACTTGATATTAATGACTCACTGACTAAAATTTATTATTCAAAAAAAAATAATATAAATAAATTTATTCAATATATATTTTTTTTACAACAAACAAATGAAATGTTTATATATATTTTTTACATTATATATTACAAATAAAAAAGAAGATACAAGTCTTCGGGGCCAAGGACAATCAATGACAATAATCAGCCTTGAATTCAAAGACAAGTGTTTACATACAACACACAATGTTAATGAGTTTTTCTTTTTTTTTTTAATTTTAATTTTATATTATTTATATTTAAATTTTTTGTAAAATAATATAAATATTATTATTTTTATTAATATATTTTCAAACTACTTTATATATGAGGAAGTCAATCTTGTTGTGAATGATATGTGAATCATGATTATTATTAATAATGTGTTAATTTAATTATTGAAAAAAAAATATATATATATTTATTTAACTAACTGGTTTTTGTTATTTATATTGTGGTTAATGTTTTATTATTTATTTTTTATATTACTGTATTTATTATTAAATTAACAACTTGCTTTTACATATTTTTATCAAAAAAATATAAGTTTTTTTTTTTTATAAAAAGTCGTAGCTTTTATTATTTATAAATCTATACATTAATTTAATATTTATTTGTAATGTAATATATCAACTCGAGAAAATTTTATATTTTCATTATGAAAATAAATATAAAGGATATCAAAGTAAAAATAAATTAATATCACAAAAAAAAAGATAAAAGTTTTTTTTTTTTCAAATGAATATTATATTTTTTTTTTGTCGGTTTTTATCTTGTAGATATCAACTTGTTTGTATGACTATTTTATTCATAATGTTAATAACCTTTTTTTTTTACTTAAAAAAAAATGAAATTAAATATTAAAAAATATAAATTAAAAATTGAATTTATTAGAGTTTAAAATTAAATGAAATTAAATGCATGAAATATTAAATAAAAAAAAAATTCATATGTGATTCATTTGATGAATTTTCTCAGCAATTTAAATATATGAATCATCATCATCATCATCATTTACACAAACAAGTAATCATTTGATTTCGTCATCTGCATGATAAAATGTCTGATTCATATTTTTCCATTTTCACATTTATTTATTTATTTTTTATATTTATTTAAAAAGTAACTATTTTCAGAACTAAATTATCATTTAACTTCCTGTCAATTTAAAAAAACAATGACTTTATTATACATAAAATAAAAAAATAATTATATTTATCAAAATTATAATATCAAATATTTAAATACACTTGTTAAATTTATTTTTTTATTAACAAATTTAAAATATATAATTGTTAAATAAATAAATAAATTATAAAAATTAAAATTATTTAAAAAAATAATAAAAAAATTATCAGAATTTAATTACAAATTTCATTTTAATCAACACGCAAAATAATTATTTAAACATCTGGATTAAAAAAAAATAAAATAAAACAATAAATTACAGGCTTTATAGATTATTAAAGCTAAAAAATATTTTTTATTTTTTTTTTTTTGTTATATAATGTTTTATGATAAAGTACTTTAACTGGATCACAAAAAAAACAATTATTTTTACGTATATATTGTTTGTGAATATAAGCAATTATTTAAACAATATAATTTTTATCTTAAAAAATAAAAAATCACAAATCGATATTTGCATGTTTGTTAAATATTCAACAAAAAAAATACATCAAACTATTTCGAAAGATTTTTTTTGTATAATAAAACTTTTTTTTAATTGTTTATTTTCATGACTGAGTAATAATGTTATCTAGACAAAATAATAATATATTAAATTAAAAAAAAAAAACATATTCTCAAGGTGAAATAATCCAATGAGATTGACCTCATTATGTGATATTTAATGCGCAATTTAAACAGACAATGGCTTCATCATCAAAGTATATTTTAAAAATATATAAATAAATAAATAAATAAACTTAAACCCTGAAAAATTTAATAAATAATTAACAATGACAAATATATATTTCAAAATATATTTAATAAAAAATATAAAAGAATATTTAAATAAACAAAAAAAAAAAAAAACATGTGTTTTGTATTTTTAAAATATCCAAGTAAGTATATTTATAATAAAAAATAATTTAAAAAAATCAAGATCACCCACGTACTTGAAATTTTAAAATGAAACTAAAATATTTTTTAAAAAATATATATATGACAAAAATAATATTTTTAAATTAATATTTATTCTTATATTGCCACCAAGATTGACCTATGCATCGCGTTGATTTTAAAAATTTCTATTTTAATCATATTGAGTACAAAAGAAATGATAAACAAGTTCAAACTCCGGTGGTCTAACATGGAATTGTAAAAATAAACATGAGAAATTATATAGAAAAAAAATAGTATAATTTAATTAAAAAAAAAAAAAAAAAAAGACCAGAATAAATAAGGAGTATTCATTTGATTCACATGCCAAATGAAAAATAATTAAAAGACAGTCAGTGTAAATGAAAAAAATAAAATAAACAATTTATACCTGTTTATTCTCACGTACATCATTGAAATTTTAACATTTTTTTATTTGTAAAAATATATTTTCATTGTTAAATCTTTTGTGCTCTCATTTTTTTAATTAAATTATATATCATATTTTTTTTTTCAACAAAGTTGGTATAAAAAACAAGTAAATTTTATTTATTTATATTTAAAAATAATAATTTAATAAAATATTATTGACTTTAATATGTTAATAATTAATTTTAAATTTATATTTTTTTTTAAATTAATACAAGTAGAGGTACATAATATAACATATAGTAATTTTTTTATTATTTGTATTAAACCATATGTTATTTTACAACTCAGTGACGCATAAACGTTGTCAATAATATATTTTTTTTTTTATTTGTATTTAAAGTTTGATCTCAATACTTGGTGAATCATCACTTTATTGATTAATCATCCGGAAGCAATGCAAATGTAATTTATATAATTTTTTTTTTTTTTTT
>WSYQ01001391.1:0-49611 GCA_011426435.1 Lysiphlebus fabarum
AGTAAAAATTGTAAATTGTAAAATTTTTTTTTTTTCCAATCACTCAAAGCGATACATGATTTAATTATATTTAATTTATTCATATACGTATAGATGTAATTAAATTACTTGATTTTTTTTTTAAATTATTTTTTTGCTCTTATTTTTTCTGAAAATTGAGTCTTTCGTTGTTTTTTTTTTTTCATTTCTCTTTTAAATTACCACGTAATATCGTTTATTAAACGAAGCAATTAGTAAGTACAATGTTGTCATTTTTTATTTTATAAATATTTATAAATTATATATTGATGTGATTAAATATTTATAGAAAAAAAAAAAAAATTATTACAGGATGTTGATTGACATTATATCAAATCCAATGGCACATCAACTTTGCTATTTTCTTTTTTTTTTTTTAATCAGTAAATATTGTGCGCATAAAATTGTCTTAAAATACATTGACAAAGTAAAAGAAATAATAAATTTATGTATAATAAAAAAAATTGTATGAAATAAATTTTTATTATTTAAAAAATAAAGACAGTTAAATATTTATAATATTGTTTTTTTTTTTCGAATTTTAAATTCTTTATAATTTTTCTTTTTTTTTTTCTGTCTTTATTTCTTAATTTATATAATTGATTAGAAATTTTTTTTTTTATTTATAAATTGATTCAACAAATAATAATTATATTTAAAAAAAAAATATATACCTATATATATATATATATATATGTATCCTATATATTATTTCAAAAATTATAATAATAAAAAAATTAACGTTTTAATACAATTGTCTAAATAAAACAATAATTTCAAAAAAAAAAAAAAAATAATAATAATAAATTGATTAACTTAATTCCATGGCTTTTGATATTAAAAGCTTAAATATATGTACATGAAAAAATTTCACTTATTTTTCGTTTATTTATATTAATATAATTTCATAATAAACTTTTTATCAAATATTTATTTTTTTTTTTTTTTTTAAATTATGTCAATGTTCATCATCGAGTTGGGTATAAAAAAATGAAATAATACTCGATTCTGAACAATTTGCTAGCCATTATTGGCCATTTTTAATAGTGTTACCATTTTCAATAGTATTATCACTATTACCATTTGTTTTAGAATCCATATTTGGAATGTAATCCATAGCCATTAAACAGGCAAATACAGTCATAACCATTTTTGGTTTAACTTCAGTAATATCCTCAGGAAGTGCATAAACACGAGCACCACATTTTCTAGCCAATGATATTGCATACTTGGCATTGTCTAATTTATCCTGTATAAAAAAATATTTATCAAATATAATTTAAATACATAGATTTTCATTGATAATTATTAAGTTACTTTTATAAAAAATAATATTAAAATATAAATTACCTCATCTGTACCACCTTCTTTAACAAGATCATAATTAACAGTACCAGGTTTAATAGCATCAATTAAATCAATAACTGGTTTACCATCAGCAATAGCATAATCTTGAAAACCTCTAATACTACTTGTTTTACCAGCAGCTTGAAGTTTTGAATTAACCCATTGTATTATTTCTTTGTCAATTGATGCTGTACCAGCTGGTATACCAGAAAGACTTGATAATAATGATAATGTATATGATCTCATTAATTGCCATATTAATGCTAGGGTTAATGTTGCATTACCATCATTAATATCTTGTCCAGCAATACCAACAAGTGAATAATTCATTTGTTTACCAAGTTCAACAGCATAATTACAATTTTCAAGTTTTTCCATAAATTTACGTAATTTTGTAAATTTTTTATGTACTTTTGGCCATTTAACAGTACCTGGTTTAATAATATCATATAATTGAAATATAACAATACCATCAGCAAGATCAGAATATAACCAATTAACATGTGGTGTTACACCCATTGAATTCATCCAATTTCTATATGTTTTTTCTTCACGTGTTTCTTCTAATGAATCAAGACCTTCAATAACTGTTTCTGGTTTATCTAAACCAGGATAATTATTGAATAAATTTGCAACAAATGCAAGATTTAATTTATATATACCATTAACAACATCTGATGGTGTTACAAAACTTCTACATTCAAGTTTACCAGCTTGTTGTAACATTATTTCAGCACGTGTCATATGATTTGGTTCCATTAATGCTTCAAGTGTAACATCTGATGTTGATGGTGATATTTGTTTTATTAAATGTGAATATATTTCTGAATCTGTTATATCTGATTGGAAATTATGACATCTACGTGATATACCAGCATTTTCAAGATGATGATTAACCCAACGTAATAATATTGCTTCTGGTGATAATTTAAGTAAATCTTCAATTCTTTCACCATCTTGTAATAATGTTGCTAAACCAGGACAATTTTCTAATGTTATTTGATTAAATAAACCAATTCTAATTATTTGCCATAATAAACCAAGTACAAGATGTGGTGATCCTTTTGTTAAATCATGTGCATCAATATTAACAATATTACAACCAATTGCTTGAGCTGATGATAATGCTAATGTTAAATTTTCATGTTTTTTATATAATGTTAAATTTTTTTTATTTATTGTACGTTCATCAATTGTATCTGGACATGAATGATTAATAACTTTACTGTAAATAAATAAATAAATAAATTAATTAATTAATTAATTTAATTAAATAAAATTAAATAAAAATTAAATTAATTGATTAAACATACCAAAGTAAAATACCATCTTTAACTTTATCATAAAGTAATCTACCCTCTGGATCAATTGGTAATAAATGTTCAAGATCTGGATCACGACGTAAATTTGTATTAATCCAATCACTAAATGCCAATTGTTCTTCATGTCTAACTGAATGTGTTGTACCTTGACTTGATGCTTCAGATATACCACCAAGTGTTTCTAAATTTTCTTTTTTTGATACAGCTTGTTTAAATGATGAACCAAGCTCATTTGCTTTTAAATCTTTACATAATTTTTCAAATTCATCAAATGATAAACGTCCTTTATGTTGTGGTTGTTGTTTATCATCATATTCTTCAATCATTTGACGTACTTTATAACCAGGCATTTTAAAACCACAAACATCAAGTGCTGTTCTTAATTCTGCCATATCAATGAATCCATCATTGTTAGCATCAATCTATAAATAAATATTTTTTATTAATTAATTTATTTTATTTTACAATATTAATTGCAAAATTTAAATTAAATGGTTCAGTTAAAATATCAATTCAATATTATCATATAAATTTTCATAATTTATCTTGAAAAATTAACGATAAATATATAATTTTTTTCAATAATTATATATTACGTAATTTATTATTGTTAAAGTGTTATCAGTTGGCTGATATGATAATATGGCTTAATGTATTTTAAACAATGAAAAATAAAAAAAAGAAAAAAATTATTTTTAAATTATTAGCTGTATATCCTCAATAATTCCAATGACCTTTAAATGAATTTTACATTCTACCTCATCTTTTTAATTAAAATATTTATCAAAAAATTTGTTTAATTTTTTTTTTATTATAAATTTATTATCATATTTCTATGAAATTATTTACCACTATGTGGTTTTCGTCATATAAAAATAAAAAATATTTTTAAGAATAAAAAATATATCTATATTTTATAAATTTTGATAATTATTTTATATTTTTCTTTTTAATCATCAAGGCTATTATGAATTTTAATAAAAAAATAACTCACTAAATTAAAAAAATGTTCAAAGTCCTTGAGATATTCTTCGATAACATCCCACTTTTTAATATTACAAATTTCCATTTTTATAAAAATAAATAATGACACTTAAATTTTACTTAAAAATAATTGAAATATAATTGTTGGACAACAACAAAGTCCAACTTTGTACTGACATGATAATATACATTATCATTGTTATCAAAATGACTAGATGATTAGCTGATAATAAAATTCACAAGAAATAAATAATATTAAAAAACAATTGACGTAAATAATTGTGTCATTTTTTTTTATCATAATATATTTTTATTTGTTAAATAAAAAAAAAAAAAAACATTATTTAATACCATGCTGTAATAATTTATTTATTTTTATATATAAAAATAATTTAATTTACATTTATTTTAACTAATAAAAATATCATCTTAAATTTTATTTTAATTTCCTGTAATATTCTAATAATATTGACAATTTCAATTGGCTTCCTTTAACCGACAAATTTACATATTTTTTCAATGACTTCAAAAATCAATTTTCAATAAGATTTTAAATATTTTATTACACTTAATTTTTTATCAATAAAACTAGATATAATTTTTCATTTATAATAATAATTATTATATTTAAATTAAATTATAATAATTTAAAAACAAAAAAACTCAATTTAAAATTATTTTAAAATTATAAAATCAATTAAATACATAAATATATAATTTTATAATATATTAATAATAAATAATTATAGTTGTTTTTATTTTTATAACAAAAGCAATATTATATACTTTCTGAGGGATAATTAATATCATCAAGTCATGGCCAATTGGAATTTAACGATAAAACATTGAGGAGGTTTATAAGTAGTGCCCTTAGTATATACTCAAGGAAACCAGATACAATTTTTTTTAAATTTATTTTTTTTTATTATTTTTGTTTTTTTTATAAAATACAGTACGTTTTACTTGATAAATTTTATATTATAAATATGCATTTATAAAACCATCAAAGCTCAAAGGTGTCTATTTACACACAGCTTACATTTATGATTTAATATTATGTTATTATTAATTTTTTATTTATTTTTTAATCTTGTGTATTTTTTTTTTATTAAAAAAGTCACATGATTAATACAGGTTTTACAATTTATCATCAAGATTATATACTAATAAAGACATTTATAAATAATCATGATATACATGTCAAGATAAATTTGAACTTTAAAAATTATAATTTTAGTTTTATTTTTTTACTAACTTTGATAGGTTTTTTTTAATAATTCATTAGAATTAAAAAAGGAAATAATGATTGAAAACTGTTATGTCTATATATATAAAATATATATATTATATATTTTCAGACTTTCTGGCATTTTTTATTTTTACGACTACAGTATTTACAAGGAGAGTAATACAATAGTCGTGCCATTTTCCACATTGTGAGTTTCATTAAAATGTAAAAAAAAAAAATCAAAGTATATTATACATTATAAATAAAGATGAGTAGACATTTGAAGTTGTACTGAATAAAAAAAAAAATTTACTTTGTAGTAAAAAAAATAAAATTAAAAAAGAATGTAAATAATTATAATTATAATAATTTATAATGTTGAAAAAAATAAAAAAAATTTATTTAACCTAGTTTTATAAATTGTAATATTGTAATATCATTATAAAAAATTATTTTATGTATATCGTCATTTTTAATTTTATCTCAATGACTTTAACAATGGAATGTTTATAATTTTATATTAAAATTTATTTCTATCATGATTAACAAGCATGATTGTAATTTTATATGATACAGCTTATTTAAAAATCTTGATCACGATTAATATCTCTTCATTTTTTTTGAAATAATAATTACCAATTTATTTGATTAAAAATTTATTAAAAAATATCTTGAAAAAAACAATCAATATTGATGATAAAATTTTTCAAATCATTATAATTATATTTACAAATCAATTTTATTTAATTTTTTTTTTTTTGATTATCTTTTATTTTGTCAAAAATGGATAATAAAAAAAAACAAAAAATAAACAAACAGTTAGTGATATCATGTACTTGAAAGATCAATGAACTTGTTTTTTTATTTTTTATTAAATACAGATATAAAATTTTATTTTAAAATATATGAACATATCAAAGATGTTGACTGACAAATTAATTCAGCTACTTTTAAATTCTAATGACAATAAAAAATAATTTTTTTTTATTTTAAATCAACCAAGCAATAAGTCTATTGGAATCCGGAAGAAATAAACCTGACAAATAAATAAATAATAATATTATATTTTGTAAAATAAATTATCTTGGATTATTTAATTTTTTTTCTTCGATTCGCTCATAAATTTTTTGCACTTTTATTATTAAAAATATTTATCATATTTTGTTATTAAAAAAAAAAGAAATAAATAAATTAAAAATTATTACTAAAAATTATAATTTTTTTTGTTGATAATAATATTGATTAAAAAAAAATAACAAATAGAAACTTGATATTAATGACTCACTGACTAAAATTTATTATTCAAAAAAAAATAATATAAATAAATTTATTCAATATATATTTTTTTTACAACAAACAAATGAAATGTTTATATATATTTTTTACATTATATATTACAAATAAAAAAGAAGATACAAGTCTTCGGGGCCAAGGACAATCAATGACAATAATCAGCCTTGAATTCAAAGACAAGTGTTTACATACAACACACAATGTTAATGAGTTTTTCTTTTTTTTTTTAATTTTAATTTTATATTATTTATATTTAAATTTTTTGTAAAATAATATAAATATTATTATTTTTATTAATATATTTTCAAACTACTTTATATATGAGGAAGTCAATCTTGTTGTGAATGATATGTGAATCATGATTATTATTAATAATGTGTTAATTTAATTATTGAAAAAAAAATATATATATATTTATTTAACTAACTGGTTTTTGTTATTTATATTGTGGTTAATGTTTTATTATTTATTTTTTATATTACTGTATTTATTATTAAATTAACAACTTGCTTTTACATATTTTTATCAAAAAAATATATAAGTTTTTTTTTTTTATAAAAAGTCGTAGCTTTTATTATTTATAAATCTATACATTAATTTAATATTTATTTGTAATGTAATATATCAACTCGAGAAAATTTTATATTTTCATTATGAAAATAAATATAAAGGATATCAAAGTAAAAATAAATTAATATCACAAAAAAAAAGATAAAAGTTTTTTTTTTTTCAAATGAATATTATATTTTTTTTTTGTCGGTTTTTATCTTGTAGATATCAACTTGTTTGTATGACTATTTTATTCATAATGTTAATAACCTTTTTTTTTTACTTAAAAAAAAATGAAATTAAATATTAAAAAATATAAATTAAAAATTGAATTTATTAGAGTTTAAAATTAAATGAAATTAAATGCATGAAATATTAAATAAAAAAAAAATTCATATGTGATTCATTTGATGAATTTTCTCAGCAATTTAAATATATGAATCATCATCATCATCATCATTTACACAAACAAGTAATCATTTGATTTCGTCATCTGCATGATAAAATGTCTGATTCATATTTTTCCATTTTCACATTTATTTATTTATTTTTTATATTTATTTAAAAAGTAACTATTTTCAGAACTAAATTATCATTTAACTTCCTGTCAATTTAAAAAAACAATGACTTTATTATACATAAAATAAAAAAATAATTATATTTATCAAAATTATAATATCAAATATTTAAATACACTTGTTAAATTTATTTTTTTATTAACAAATTTAAAATATATAATTGTTAAATAAATAAATAAATTATAAAAATTAAAATTATTTAAAAAAATAATAAAAAAATTATCAGAATTTAATTACAAATTTCATTTTAATCAACACGCAAAATAATTATTTAAACATCTGGATTAAAAAAAAATAAAATAAAACAATAAATTACAGGCTTTATAGATTATTAAAGCTAAAAAATATTTTTTATTTTTTTTTTTTTGTTATATAATGTTTTATGATAAAGTACTTTAACTGGATCACAAAAAAAACAATTATTTTTACGTATATATTGTTTGTGAATATAAGCAATTATTTAAACAATATAATTTTTATCTTAAAAAATAAAAAATCACAAATCGATATTTGCATGTTTGTTAAATATTCAACAAAAAAAATACATCAAACTATTTCGAAAGATTTTTTTTGTATAATAAAACTTTTTTTTAATTGTTTATTTTCATGACTGAGTAATAATGTTATCTAGACAAAATAATAATATATTAAATTAAAAAAAAAAAACATATTCTCAAGGTGAAATAATCCAATGAGATTGACCTCATTATGTGATATTTAATGCGCAATTTAAACAGACAATGGCTTCATCATCAAAGTATATTTTAAAAATATATAAATAAATAAATAAATAAACTTAAACCCTGAAAAATTTAATAAATAATTAACAATGACAAATATATATTTCAAAATATATTTAATAAAAAATATAAAAGAATATTTAAATAAACAAAAAAAAAAAAAAACATGTGTTTTGTATTTTTAAAATATCCAAGTAAGTATATTTATAATAAAAAATAATTTAAAAAAATCAAGATCACCCACGTACTTGAAATTTTAAAATGAAACTAAAATATTTTTTAAAAAATATATATATGACAAAAATAATATTTTTAAATTAATATTTATTCTTATATTGCCACCAAGATTGACCTATGCATCGCGTTGATTTTAAAAATTTCTATTTTAATCATATTGAGTACAAAAGAAATGATAAACAAGTTCAAACTCCGGTGGTCTAACATGGAATTGTAAAAATAAACATGAGAAATTATATAGAAAAAAAATAGTATAATTTAATTAAAAAAAAAAAAAAAAAAAGACCAGAATAAATAAGGAGTATTCATTTGATTCACATGCCAAATGAAAAATAATTAAAAGACAGTCAGTGTAAATGAAAAAAATAAAATAAACAATTTATACCTGTTTATTCTCACGTACATCATTGAAATTTTAACATTTTTTTATTTGTAAAAATATATTTTCATTGTTAAATCTTTTGTGCTCTCATTTTTTTAATTAAATTATATATCATATTTTTTTTTTCAACAAAGTTGGTATAAAAAACAAGTAAATTTTATTTATTTATATTTAAAAATAATAATTTAATAAAATATTATTGACTTTAATATGTTAATAATTAATTTTAAATTTATATTTTTTTTTAAATTAATACAAGTAGAGGTACATAATATAACATATAGTAATTTTTTTATTATTTGTATTAAACCATATGTTATTTTACAACTCAGTGACGCATAAACGTTGTCAATAATATATTTTTTTTTTTATTTGTATTTAAAGTTTGATCTCAATACTTGGTGAATCATCACTTTATTGATTAATCATCCGGAAGCAATGCAAATGTAATTTATATAATTTTTTTTTTTTTTTTTTAATATATAAATCAAAGGTTAAATTATACACACAGTAGTCTTTATCAAAAATTGAACAAATAATTAAATGATATTTAAAATTTATTTGAGTCATTAAAAATTAAAATAAATTTATACAATGGAATATTTTTTTTTTTTAAATTTTTAAATACCATTATTTGTTATTTAAAAGACAGCTTAATAGACCGTGTATTTTATATTTGAGATATAAAAAATAAATAAAAAAAATAGCGGATTCAATGGTTAAGAAATTACAAATGGTACTTGACCGCGAACTGGTCATTTTCCACTTAACTCAGTGTTGTTTTTTTAATTTTTTATAAATATAAATTCAGCATGTATAATCAAATGTTTATGTATACTGTAATACATTTAACATTGTAGATAAAAAATATTATAAATTTAACATTTGTAATGTCAGAGACACAAATAAAAAAATAATAAAAAAAAAAACAAAAATATATTTCTTGTAATTTTTTATTTAAAAAATAATGTTAATTAAATTAGTTGCAAATAATATATTTTATGTTTTGACAAGATTAAAATATAAATAATGATATAATATTTTAAATTAAAAAATTAATTATCAGGTAAAATAAATAAAAAATAACTTCTAACACGTGTTGTTTGATAATTTTTTATTATCAAAAAAATCCCCTTTTTTATTTTTACTAATCAGATAAGATTTTTTATTTTTTTATTTTTTGCACATTGAATTTAAATATAAAATTTATGCAAACTTATAGATTTATTTCCCCTTTACCCCCTGTTTTTATCAACAACTCTTGATTGCATTTAATGTGCATTTGTTATAAACTCAAATGAAAAGGGTAGATAAAGTATTCACAAATAAAACAAAAAAATAATAATGATTAGTTATGAATCATACAACTCATATATTACAATTAGTAAAATAAAAAAATATATATATTTAATTTCATAATAAATAAAATAAATAATTATTATTAAATCATTGATAAATAACAATTAAGAAATGATAAATTAATGAGTTCATGACAATAGTAATACATGGTATGCAGGTTGCTTGCAAAATACTCATTATGTTAATAAACAAACAAGTTATGAATACAAAAATGAGATTATATATTTATAATAAATAACATTTTATATTAAAAATAAAAATAAAAATAGAGATTGTATTTTCAATTCAATTTCTAAAAAAAAAAAAAATAAAAATAAGGTCAACTGAAAAACTCACTTGTGAATTTAATTATTTTTTTAAAAATTTTTGTACTTTTAATTTTAATTCATATACTTTGTAGCTTTAATTTTTTTTTACATATACTTTTATCAAATTAAAAGGTAAAAAAAAAAAATTTTTTTAAATAATCCAGATAAGATAAATAAATATAAAAATATTAAATAAAAATTTAAACATAAAAATATAATATATATTTCAAGTGTCTATAAGGGCAGTGATTAAATTACTTTTTTCCGGCTTGAATAATTTTTTATTGATCGTGTGTATAGAGTATGATGATGGTTTTGATGTTGATGATGATGATGATGATGATGGAGGGTTCAACAAAACAATCTACAACATCCTTTATATCACCAACATGAACAACAACATCATATAGCTTGCTTAAATATATTTTGAATCAAAATGACAAAGATGCAATTGTGTTGGTTACAGATAAGGGTGCAAAATATAAAAATAAAAATATAAAATATTATAGATGCCAGACAGACAGGCATATATTTTTTTCTTTAGGTTGCTTTATAGTTACACATGGTCCACCCTCGTGGAATTAAAGAGTATGAAACTATTATTATATATATGTGAAAAATTTGTGTAAAATTGATATAAAGAACTTGCGAAGGGTAAATATCATTGCCCGGGAATTGTCGTTACCCTGGGCAACGCTGATACTGAATTTCTTTATAGTAACACTTTTTATTTATTTATAAAAAATATTTTTAAAATTTTATATTTTATAGATCATTAAAATATATGTGTTGCAATATAATTTAATTTAAATTAGAAATGCTATACGAAATTACTATTTTATATTGAAAAAACAAAAGTTTTATTAATTTGATGAAAAAAATATGTATTTTAATTAGCTCTGATAATTATAAAATTAATTGATAAATATTTATAAATTACTGTGGAAATTTTATGTTTAAAAAGTATTTTTTTATTGGAAAAAATTAAAATATTTTAGTAAAAATATTGTGCAAGATGAAAAGGTATTATAATTTTTTTTTTTTTTTTTTAAATTAATAAACTATTTTATTGATAAATAACTTTTACTTTAATTAAAATATTAAAATAAAAAAATTTAATTGGATAGAAAATTTTTTTATATTTATATTTTGTATTTTTAGATTAAAATTTTACTAATTAGTTATTGAAATTCGATAGAATGTATATATGTGTTTGGCACCTTTGAACACTAGTTAACTCTCTGATTTTTGTGGAATTTTAATTTACAAGTGGAACGGATATTCCCATACATTAAAAATTTTTATAATAATAATAATAAATCTTTTGCCCGATATTTCATATGTAGATTTAAAAAAATAAAAAAAAAATAATATAAATATTTATAAATTATAATTTTACAAAAAAATAATTTTTATATAAATTTAAAACTTAAAATACAGAAAGAAAAATAAAATCAATTTATTATTTTACTCAATTTTACTTATCAATTTGTTTTATATTTTTTCTTGGAAATAATATTTTTAGACATTGATTATATTTTAATGATAAGAAAAAAAAAAAAATATCTACAATTTTATAAATTGAAAAATTATATTTTAATATCAATTATTATCTCGTGTATTTTTTTTTCTTTTTTAAATAATAATAATACTGATTTAAAAATAAAATAATGTAAAATTATTTAATCAAAGTTAACGAGGCAAATCATGATTTATTTTCTCTAAGAGATAAATATGAAAATAAAAAAATATTCAATTATTTTAAAACTAAAATAAGGAAAATTCCTGATTGTGAGAATGTTTTTGTTGAATCACCAAAAACATATTGACAATTTTTAATATAAAAATTATCAAAAACAATAATAAAAATAATATTAATAAAAAATATTTTTTTTCATTAATATATTATTTATCATTTTTTAATGACATTTCATTTTAAAAATTTCAATATATGATAATTATTATTATTATTATTAATAACCTTGAATAATTAAATAAATAATATTTAAAAAAATTTTGTTTTTTCTATTTTCAAGTAAAATATATTCTCAAAAATTAAATCACGTGAATTTTAAAAAAACCATCGTTTTAAAAATTCCATATATTTAATTCTCCAAAAAAGGAAATATAAAATAATAATAATAATAATAATAAATTTAAAAAAAAAAATCAAATAATATGTGAATGTCATTCTACTCTCTCTTACTTTCAACCCACAAAAATTCTTCAAAAAAATATAAAAAGTATATAAATATAATTTTATCAGATTAAACATTAATTTAAAAAAAGTATTAAAAATAATTATAAAAAATTATTAAATAAATATATAAAAATTTTTGAATAATAATTATCTATTAATTTGTATTTTTTTAATTTTATATAAAATTAATTTAATTAGAATATATTAAAATAGGGAGTAAAAAATAGGGCGGTGACATAAACCCGGATGTCAATTTTTTCAGTATAAATTTTTATAATTTTTATATATTATCATATTGTTTAGATCAAGCCACGCGGATGATATGTCAAATAATGCATCACAATAATACCACCCATGTGATCAATAAAATTTTTTTAATAACAATTATTTAAATTAAGTTAATTAAAATATAAAAATAAAAAATGTAAATAAATAATAATATATATTTAATTAATTATTTAAATAATTAATTTTTTTTTTATTAAATATATAACTTACTGTTTTAAATTGTTCAAGAAGTTCTTGCCGGTCGTCGATGGCGGTGGCCATGTTGATAGAATCCTTTCTCAGTATTACTTGAATTTACTCCTTTTAAAAATACACGTACTCTTTGACCTCTTACTCACTCTCTCTCTCTCTCTCTCTCTCTCTCTCTCTCTCTGTATTTATTTATTTTTTATTTTTTCACAGCTTTTAAATTTCAACAAAACAATTAAAAAAATAAAAATGTCTAGTTAAATAATAATACTCCAAAATAACTGACACTTCAATTAAAATAAATCAAAAAATAATTTAGATAATTAATTTTATAAATATTATTTTTAATAACACAGTGTTGTTTATTTATGATATTATTGAACAATTGATTGAAATATATATTAAAGTTATTTTAGTGTTTTTTTTTTTGTTGTTTGTTGATGACGCGTTTTTTGATGTATACACTGTTCGTGCAGTAGATCAGTAGACTGACTAAAACTGAATGCGCTGAAGAAACCGCCCGTACACACACACATACGATTTGTGGTATTTTATTTTTCATTTTATACATTTTTTTTTTTTCCCTTTTAATTTTTATTATTATTATTATCCCCACTTATACATGCGCATGTCTTTTAATGTCATTCTGCGCTTGTACTTTTTGTATTATATATATATTTCTTATCAAAAAAAATAAAAAAATTAACAAATTATAATGTTTTAGTAATTGATTTTCATTATATTTTTTTAAAACAATTATTTAATTTTATAACCTGGTTATTTATTTAAAATAATAAAAACAATATTTTCATAAAAATATTCAATTTAAAAATATGTTATAAAAAACCTGATTAATTAAAATTAATTACAACTGATAAAAGATAAAAATTTATTTAAATCATGACAAATTAAATGATATAATAAAAAATATTTGTTAAATTTTTTTAACCATTTGATTCAACAACAGATTGATCATAAAGCTATGATTAAATTTAAAAAATAGATAAATAAAATAAGGATACAATTTAAAAAATTCATCATTATGAATAATAATGTGGAAAAATAAAAAATAAAATATTTAAATAATCGATTGGAAGGCAAGTCATCAACCTGGTTGTTAAATCACGATCTGCAGGTTGACCTGGATTACTCAACATTTTATCTGGTTACTTGTGTCGTCATCAAAACGCAACCGCAAATTTTTATTTTATTTCTTTTTTTTTTTCAAACATTTATTTTATTAGTTGTGTCAAATATTTTCATACTAATTTATTTTTATATATTATATACTTATATATATTACAAAAAAAATTATAATTACAATAACATGAATAATTTTGTAATATATTATATTATATTTTTTATATAAATAGTTTTTTCTTTTTGTTAAATTATTCATTTTACAACTGTATCAACATCCAGAAAAACATTTTTTTATTTCATTGTCAAAAAATTCATTCAACAATTGACAATAGTTATTTATGAATCAAATGATACAATAATGTGTCAACATTAATTTACAATGAAAAAAAAAAAATATATATATATATTTTTTAGTAAAACTATCAATATTGACTCATGTTGATTAGTCATAAATTTTAAACAATACAAAATGAATCATCAATCATATTTAACTTGTTTTAATATTTGTTAGTTTTTTTTTTTTATAAACAAATGAATTATTAGAATAAAGTTACAATAAATAGAAAATATTTTGAATACAAAAATTAAATTTTAAACAAATTAAAACATTTAAATATTTTATTGTTTTAAATAATTTTGTATTTTTTCTTAAACTTATTGTAGTGATTTTTGTCTTGTTTATTTAGTTTTTTTTTAAATTTAAATATACCATGAGATGTGTGATACAGAGCAATGACCCAAGCAAAATAATAAAATAAAAATGAAAAAAATAAATAAATAACAAAATGTTAAATGTGAAAATTTTTTAACAACCGGTTTTTTTTCTTTCTTTCAAAAAATAACATTATAACAAAATAATTAATTTTTCTAAATATTAAAAATGATTTTAGCAACTTTTTTATTCATGTATATTTTTTGATGTAGTTATTATAATTTTTATTAATTAATTAATTCATAAAGCAATTGTTAATTTATATTTGTTTAATTGAAAACAAAATTATACTTAAAATATTATAAATTTTGTTGCATTTCGACATGGAAATTAAAATTAAAAAAAGAAACAAATTTATATCTTATAAAAATATATAAATTATACTTGATAAAAGAAATAAAAATATATAATTAAACTAATTTTTATGTATTTTATTTATTTTAATAAATTATTAACTTTTTTTTTTTTTTGTAATAAATGTGACCTAATTTCTAATTTACATATTTTATGTTATTTTTTTAATTAACATTTATTCATTTTTAATAATAATTTTTCTTTATTTATTTATCTCAGTAATTAACATTAAGTTTTTTTTCTTAAAAATTTAATGAAATTACAATATCATTAATAATATATTTTATTATTCATCATTATTTATTGTATATTTTTTTTTTGTTTTTTCATTTTTTTAAAATTTTTTTTAAAATTTTATTATTTTTTATATAATTATAAATTTTTCATTTTTATACAACTCACTTTTATTTAAAAAAAAAAAAAAAAACTAAATATAAAAACTTAATTTATATTTATTTACAAAAAAAAAAAAAAAAAAAAAAATTCAAATTAATTATAATATTAAATGAATTTTTTATTAATAAATAAAAAAATAATTAAATGACATTTTAAACATAAAATAAAAAATAATTACATAAAATATTATAATACCGTTTGAAATATATAACTAATACAAATCGA
This sequence comes from Lysiphlebus fabarum, assembly GCA_011426435.1. NCBI lineage: Eukaryota > Metazoa > Arthropoda > Insecta > Hymenoptera > Braconidae > Lysiphlebus > Lysiphlebus fabarum. The sequence continues at coordinate 15,853 of WSYQ01001391.1, forward strand.
CATTGGAAAGAATAATTTTTATTTTTCTTATTTTGGAAGTGAAAATAATATTAAAAAAAAAGATATGGATGTCGATTTTTTATTTATATTTTAATGCTTTGATAAAAAGCTCTTCTTAATAATATATTTTAAATATTTATTTTATATTAATTATTTAATATTTATCTCAGTACAATTCACCAGTTAATAATTGTTGAAAAAAAAAAAATAAATAATTAATTAATTGAAAGATATTATATATTGGTCATATTATTATTAACTTTTTTTGTTTGTTTTTAAATTTAATTAATTTATTTATTTCTGGGATATTTTAATGATAAAAGACAAAAATTATTATTATTATTATTATTAATAAATGTATTATTTTATAATAATTAAATATATATTTGTCGTTACGAGGAATATCATGAAGAAGCCTTGAATGAAGAGTAAGTCATCATCTAGTCTTGAAGTTCTACTTCATTTTCCAGGTCGTTGTCCTCGGTGTCGTATCCCAATGACTGATAAAGGGAACAAAAAAAAAAAAAAGTGCATCCAGTCCTAATTTACCATTTTTTATTTGGCACATAAAACTACTTTAAGCATTTATTTAAATAAAAATAATAATAAATAAATATATATTTTCTACTACTTTTATTTTATTTTTTTTTAATTTTTTTTCCCTCGAGTATTCGAGTTTTCAAGCTCTCTAAATTAATTAATTTTATTTAAATATATATATATATATATGTATATTTTTTCTTTTTAATAAAAATAATAAACTAAAAATTTATATTTTGAAAATCACATCTTTATTATCATTAAATTATTTAATAATATTAGTGAGCTTATAAACTGGACTACACGCTCACTTTTTGTATTAAATATCATAAATTGTTTGGAAGATAAATATATATAAATTTATAATTTTGATAAAGATGTACGTAGATAAGTTAAACTGTACAGAAATAAAAGATAAAAAAAAATATATATATATATATATACATATAAATATATATTCATTGAAAATATAAATGTCAAGAAAAAAAAAAAAACAATAATCAATGTAATTTTCTGAAAAAAAAAATATATATATATATATTTTTTTAAATTTTTATTTTTTGTTTTATCGTTTGTTAATATATAGCTTAATATGAAAATTATAGCAAGATCTGAAAGCTCTTGTTTACAATGAAAAATAAAATTAATAATATTACAAAATAAAAATGATTACATTAACTGTAATTGTCCTTATTTCTTTTTAATTTTTTTTTATACATTTTTTTTTTTTTTTCAAGAAATTAAGGTAAATTCCAATTGTTCTAGTAGAAAAAAAAAAAAAAAAAAGAAAAAAAAATAGTAATTAACGTATCGTTTAAATTGAAAAGAATGAAAATAATTTAATAAAAAAAAAAAAAGAAAAAAAAAAATGAAAATAGTTGTGAAAGAAAATAATACAAAGTTGGCGAGGCAGAAAAATAAGGCTTTAGCACCAAACAATGCACGAATTATGACTCAATTTTTCTTATAATAATAAAATGAAATAATAATAATAATAATAAACAAATAATAGTAATAAAATAATGCAAATAAAAAATAGTAATAATAATAATAGGTAAAGAAACATAATCATATGCGGATTAACGAAAAGACGAATAATTATTTGACTTTTCGTACCGCATTTTGATCAGCATCTTTGCAATGACTGCAAATATAATCATCCTCCTCAGCAAGTTCTGTTTTATCAAGTCCAACACAGTGCATATGAAACCATCCATTACATCCTCCATCACACTGAACCCAGTCAACTTCTCGACCTTGATTAAAAAAATATTATTAATTAATAAAAATAATAATAATAATAAAAATAATATAATTTTAAATTTAATTTATAATTTTTAAATTTATTATTACCACTTGGTCGAAGACAATCATTAGCTGCACAATCATCTTCTTCATCAGATGTATCTTGTTTTGTTTTTTTTCTATTACCACCTTTTTTTTTAGGTAAATCTTCACCATCTTTTCTTTTAATCTATAAATATTATAATAAAAAATTAAAATAAAATTAATATTAATATTAATATTGACATAATTATATATATAAAAAAAAAAAAAAAAATGATTTAATTTTTAAATTTTTTTACCTTTCTTGGACCTCGTTTAAGTGCACCAGTTGATGGAATAATTTTTTTATCTTTAATATCTTTATTATTATTAAAACCTTTTTTTTTAATAATTGGTGATGTTGTTTTATCATCAATTTTTTGTCTGCCAATTTTTTTTAATAATTCAAATTCTTCAGATTTTCTTTTTCTTCCACGTTTTTTAATATCTTTATTATTATCACTATTTAAATTACCATGTTTATTATTATTATTATTAAATGAATATTTTTTAATACTACTTGGACTATTAGTATCATTTAATATTCTCCATATTTTTGATGTTTCATCAAGTGATACTTCTAATAAATCACCTTCCATCATTAATTCTTCTAATTTTATTCTTGAATTTTCTGATAATTCAACAATGTTTTCATTGTTTTGTCCCATTAATTTACGTTGTAATTTTGATGAATATGAATATGCATGTTCACTATTATTAAATTTATTTGATGATGATGATCTTGTTGGTGAATCAACATCATTGTCATCATCTTCATCTTCATCATTTTCACTTTCATCATCATCTACATCATCATCATCATCATCATCACCATCGTCATAATTTTCATCATCTTCATCAACACTAGTTAACATATTATCGTCAGTTTTATTAAATGATGATGATGATGATGATGATACACGTTGTTGATTTAATTCTGTATTATTTGTTACTTTTTTTAATTCATTATTAATAATTTTATCTGTTTTATCTTTAACAACAGTATCAATTGATTTTTGTAATAATGCTGATAATTTTGATTGTACTGTAACTATTTCATCAATTAATAAAGCTTTTTTAGCACGATCTTGCCAATTCATAGCACGTTCAGTTAAACATTGTAATGCTTCACCTTCTGGTAATCTTATTGGTATTTTTTGTAAATTAAGTAATAATGATAATATTGTTTCTAATTTTGGTCTTCTTGATCTTAAACAACATGGACATAAAAATTTTGTTTCTTTTGTTGATAATAATGATGTTGGTGTTGTTAATAATGATGATGATGATGTATTTGTTGTTGTTGTTATTGTTGTTGGTGGTGATGATGATGATGATGAAGATGAAGATGAAGATGATGATGATGGTGATGATGATGGTGATAATGTATTTATTAAATTTTTATTTTTATTTAATGTTTTTGGTAATGGTACACAATTTGAATGAAACCAATCTTTACATAATTCACATTGTAACATTAAACCAAATCTTGGTCTACGACAAACACAATATCTTGAATCTTCAATATTAATTTTTGACATATTTCTTTCACGTAAATTTTTCATAGCTTCCATTTCACGTTGTTCAGCAAGTTTAAATGCAGCAACAACATTTGCTGAATTACTTGAATCATCTAATTTAGTATCACATACAAATACAGAATTAATATTATCATCAATTTTATTATTATTACTATTATTATTGTTATTATTATTACTATTGTTATTATTATTATTATTATTACTATTTTTTTTTAATTTAGCTGGTTGTACACCAACACCAATACGTGGTGATAATGCTTCCATTAATGTACAATGTGCATTTTTACGTAAAAATGTTTTAGATGTACGTTCTTTCCATAAATTTGCTGCTTGTAATGTTGATTCAAGTATTGCTAAACCATCAAGACATAATGGTATATTATTACCTTTTTTAATAAGTTCATCAAGTGTATCATAATATGGTGGATTATCACGTGCATTAATTTCATCAACTTGTTTTGTCCAATTTTTAGCTTTTGTTAATATATCTTTTAATGTATCAAGACTTGGTAATATTGCATCAATATTATTTGATTCTTGTATAAATTCTTCAATTTCAATAATATTATAAATTTTTTTATCTTGTAAATATAAATTTGCTTTATTTTCCCAATTATCAATATCAATTTTTAAATTTTGTAATTTAGTTAACATTTTATCAACATTATAATGTGGTGGTATTGTTGAACCTTTATTTATTAATTTAATTATATTATCACGTGTTATTTTTTTATTATTATCATATAATAATAATTTAACTTCATCAAGCCATTGTAATTGACATAATTTTTGTTTAAGACATACTAATTGTGGTAATTCAATACATATTGAATCACCAAAATCAATACATTTTTCTAATTTATCATAATCACAATAATCATCATCATTTTCATTATTATCATTATTAAAATATTCAGCATCATTTGTAAATTTTATAACTTGATCAAGTATATATTTAACACCATCTGATTCTTTTAGTTCACAACATAAATTTTTTATTTCATTATAAAATAATGTTAATTCTTCAACTGTTAATTTATATTTTGTATCAACTGATTGTCTTGTTCTTGTACGTTGTTTACTATTTAATAATTGTTGTGCAACACTTGCACATTTTTCAGCATCTTGTACAGCTGTTGTTAATGCTGTTAATAATTCACTATCAGGAAATTTTTTATTTTCAGCTTCATTTAATAATTCTTTTAAATCACTTAATTCAATTTTTTCACCATCTGGCTCAATTGCTTCTTTAACTTTACTAACCCATGAATCAAATGATTCAGCTTTTAATTTTAATTTTTGTAACATGATTGGTAATTCATCAAGTGTATAACGATAACGTAATGTATGTTTATCTGGTGAACAACTACAAAGATCACTATAATGACGTAAACAAACAAGTTGAGAACTATGACATGAACAAGTCACAGCACTTAAAAAACAAGTTGTTTTACATGTCTCACACTGTCGTTCATCATCTGGTAATAATTCAAATGCTTCACGTTCAGCCTCAGTAACACCCTATTAAATAAAATAAAAAAATTATAATTATTCCTATATAAATAAAACAACAAAAAAAAAAATATAGGTACATAGGTATAATTGATTGTGATTAATCTACAAGATTTATGAGTTGTAATAAAAAATATAGCTATATACGTATATTTTATCAACAAAATAACCTCAAAATATATATTTCATTATATATTTTTTTTTAATATTATTATTTCCTTTATATTTTATTTCAATTGTATTTAATTGTTAAATTTAAAAAAAATTATATCACACAATTATTTATAGGTATAGAATATTATATTTAAAAGAAAAAAAAAAAAACAAATTAATATTCAAAAGAAAAAAAAATTTAATACGCAATAGCAAAATTCTAATAATAAATTGATATATTTTTTGTCCTTTTTTTCTTACTTTTTTTTTATATTTTCTAATATAATTTTATAATTTTTATTTAAAAAAAATTAATTAACCAGTTTATTTAAATAATATTTGTATAAATATAACAAAAATATTCACGATATTCGCTGTAATTATTGTACAATCACTCACATAAAGTTTTCATCAACGTAACAACTAACAACTATATTAACATTTTATGTTCACGAAAGGTGGTACAGTCACTCGCGAAACAAATAATACTGAATAATACCAATCAGCCATTACACAAAATAAAAAGTAAAAAAAAGTAAAAAAAATTAAAAAAAATTAAATCAAAAGAGTTAAATAGCAAAGAATTAAATAAAAAAATAAAAAAAACTCACAAAACTGATACATAAAAAATCAAAATATTTGGTAACACAAAATGGGGGGAAAAAAAAAAAAAAGTTAAAAAATATATATAAAAAAACCTTGTTCCAGATGTCTACATACCTCTTAGAATATATTTTTATCCGAAAAAAAAAAAAAAAAAAGAATATATTTATAAATTCAACTGATAATTAAAATAAAATTATCAACAAATTAACTTTTTTTAAATAAAACTTTATAACAAAATTAATATTATGAGTCAACAAAATGTTTTAATGCACAACACAAAAAAGAAGAAAAAAAAAAAAAAAACTTAACAATATTTTGTGTCTTGCAAACGACTGGTGCAAACGACTCTGTGGCATTTTCACTATGGCAAACATAACCTCACAATCTTACACACACACATAGTAATAAAAAGAGGGGAGAGGAAAAAAACAAAAAGAAAAAAATGAAAAAAAAATAAAATAAAAATAAACACATAAGTGAAACCATAGCGAAGAATATATAAAAATAAAAATAAAAATTCACATGAAATTATTTAAAAAATAAAAACAAAATAATAACAACTCACCAAACTGTACAAACTAAATTGTTGAATAACTTTTTTTTTGATTTTATAAGTAGTTTATTACATAACTAATAAACATTAGATGTATAAACACAAATAAAATATAAAAAATATATTTTTAACACAAATATCAATATAGATTAACACTTGTGGTCAATTTTTATTATAATATATTTTTTTTAAAACAAAAAAAGAAAAAAACAGTTGTTGCCGGTTCGTTTTTACATATGATAATAAAAATATCAAATATTATAATGATGATAATAATAATAATAAAATAAATGAGAACAACAGCCAATGAAAAAATTAAAAAAATAAATAAGATAACACGATTGGAGAATTAAAAAAATAAAATAAAACAAAAAAAAATCGTTAACAAATGTCAATTTTAATACGAGATTATATATTTAATTTTATATATGAGGTAAAAAAGAGGGAGAATTTTATTATATGATTAAAATTTGTAGGATAGAAATATATTATTGTAAAATAAATATAGGTAAATTGATATTGAGTCAAAGTGGAACATTATGTTTGTGTGTGTAAATGTATAAATATTTTTTTTTTTTTTTAAATAAGTGTGATTAAATTTATCATTGTGTTTAAAGTGCGTTTAATTTTTTTTTTTTTTTTTTTTTTAAGATGAATTTTGTGCTTGTCGCGAGGTGGCAACAGTATACTTTTGCATGTTTGTTTGTTTTTTTATTTATTTATTTTTTTCCATCTTTTCTCCCACTTTTTTTTATCCGCCATTAAAATATATATATCACACATACTGCGCGTGGGGGCTTTGCGATACTGTACTAACTTCACTTGGTTCATCGTCAAACTGTCATCTCTCTCCCACTTTTTAAAATTTATTTATTTATTTTTTAAAAAGTAATTTAAAAAGCTGTTTTTATTGCCCTCTCCAACTAATTATATTTTTAATCAAACTAATAAGTAACTTGGTAACGAATCAAGATTATTTATATAGATATATTTATATTTTTTATTACAAAACAAAATTTTGTTCATTTAATTTACTTGGTTATTCTTTTAAACTATGATTTTTATTAAATGATAATTATTATAATATATTAATTATAAACTTACCCATTCAAGAAGATTTTTACGTAATTTTTTTTCATTTTCAACCATTGTTAACATATCTTGATATGTTGCTGTTGCAACACCAATATCTAATGAATCTGGATCAAGTGACATTTTACAAACTAATTCATCATGTGAAAATACACAAAATCTTCGTAAATTTGAATAATGTGATATGCAATCTCTTCCAATTTTTAGCTTTAATAAAAATAAATTAATAAATTAATAAATGAAAAATTTATATTATTTAAATTAATATAAAAAATAATAATATAAATTACCCAATCAGCAGGAGCAAAATTAACAGCTTCAGCAAAATTATATCCTTGATTAAAACCAGCATGATATGCACGAGGAAATGTAACAACAAATTCACCAGCATGTTGATCAGTACGATAAACAGGTACACCTTCATTTGTTAATATTGTTGGATTCATAATTGTAACAAGTTGATGTAATAAATCTGGTTGTGAATGAAATAATTCTGGTGCTGCTGATTTCATTGAATGTTCAAATTTTTCAGCTTCAGAACCAGGTACACCATACCAAGTTTTTGGTTCACCCCAATGTAAATAATTAATTGAATAACTCCAATGATCTTCATTATGCCAACAAAATGTTGCAAAACACATACCAACATACATCCATGGTACTTTCATACCACTTATATCAGCATTAATATGACCAAGTACACTACCATGTAATACTGGTAAATTATTAAGATTCCATGCTGATTCAGCATATTCTTGATCACATGTAAATAAATTAACACTTGTTTTTGTTGGAAAACCAGAACCATGATCCATTGTATGTAAATCAGCACCATATTCAACAGTAACATCTTCATCAATTGATGATACAATACGCCAAAATTCTTTTTCAACTAATGTTGTTGGTACCATATGTACTGGCATATTAAAATAATCACTTTTAAATTGATCAGCCATTTCACCAAATTGTTGTAATGTATATTCACGTTGTGCTTGTTCAAAACCAAATGCTTCCATTGGTTTCGATACTTCTTCGGCAACACATTTTGGACATCTCCAATCACCTTTTGGTATTTCAGATAATGGTGGTAATAAACAAAATGTATGATAACTATCATCACAACCATCACAAAGTAACATACTTTCTTCCATATCACCACGTCCACAATTATGACATATATATTTTGCTAATGGATCATAATCATATGTATGTTTAACACCACGTGTTTTATTATTATTATTACTATTATTATTATTATTATTACTACTATTATTACTATTAGTATTGTTGTTGTTGTTATTATTTATATTTAATTTTTTATTATTATTATCTTTGGTATTAAAACCAGCCATTTTTGGACCAGCTCCATAAAATTGTAATTTTTTTAATTCTTTACTGTCACGTTCTTCATCTGTTTCATTTTTAACATCTTTAATATCATTATCAGAATCACAATCATCTTTACAATCTTCTTGTTTTAATGTTATATCTTTATTATTATCATCACTACCAGTAAATCTTTTTGAACGACGTGAAAATTTTGCTGTTGGTGGTTTTATTTGTTGACGTGATATTATACCATGTGGTTTATAATCACGATCTTTTTTTTCATTTATTTCATTATCTGGTTCAATTTTCTATTTTAAAAAAAATATATATTATTATTTAATTTATAAAATATTATTTATTTATTTATTTATTAAATACTTACAATATCACTCAATGTTTTACCCTGTTTAAATACATCAAATGGATATAAAATTCTTTCATAATGATTTTTTAAAATACTTCCAACACTTCTACCTGATGGATAACCTAATTTATTTGCTATTTTAGCCCATCTTCGTTCACGTGTTACTGTTTCAATACCACCTAATAATTTAAAATAATCATCAATATTAATATGAAAAATATAAATTTAAATATAACCTATATCAACAATTATTTACCTTCATCTGTTACAATTTTATGAAGTGAATAAAGATCAAGTGCTTTTCTTTCAACCAATGGTATTTTTAATGATGAACCTTGAAGTTCCCAAAATTTAGCAATTTGATCTAAAAAATTTAATTTAATACGTGTTTTTGCTTCTAATTCATTTAATCTTTGTATTCTTGGAGTAAATTTAAATTTATCAACATCAACTGCAAATGGTGGCTGCCAATTCTGTTAAATAATAAAAATAATGTAAATATAGTTATAAAAATAATAATAAATAAATAAATAAACAAAAAATTAAAAAACTACATCAACATATTACAATTTTTCACAAATGTCTTGGTTGTATAATCAATTTAAATTACCAAGATATAATTGCAAATCAATGTCAGTCAAATTTTTTAATATAATAATTAAATAAACAATATTTTTTCATCATAATAAATTAATTTAAATATAAAATTCATAGGATATATTTTATTTTATTTTATTTTTTTCATAAAAATGATGCACAAAAGTAACGGTTACCCTTTGTTACATCATTTTTAGCAATGGCGTTTGCAAAGTTTTTTTTTTTTTTTTCCAATTTAATTATCAGTCACAATAATTATTATAAAAAAATTTAATAAATTTATAATTTTTACATTTTTATTAATTGTAATGCAATAATAATTTAATTAAAAATTATTAATAATTTATTCAACAAAAAAATGAAACAAAATATTAATTTTTTAATTGAATAATTATTTAATAATGTATTGTAAATTTTTAATTTAAATTAACAACAAAATTATAATGATGAAATTTAGATGATGTCATACTATTATGGAATAAAAAAGGGGAAGGTTTTTGAATAAATAGGGGTATATAAAATAAAGTGGGGTGAAAATCATGAAATTGTCTTTTATCGATCGACATAATAATAAAATTATATTTGATGAGAAATAAAAAAATTAATATATATATTGTTTACTAATTAATATAAAACAATATTTAATTAATTTTAATGCAATTTATTTATTCATTAATTAAAATTAAGCCACACAATTTGTTATCAAGGCTTATTTATTTATTTATTTATTTTTTTTTTGATATACAAAATTAAAATGCTTTTTTATCTAAAATATAATCATAATTAATTTTATAATTTATTTGATTAATAAAATTTTCTAATTTTTATTCATAACAAAAAAAATCAATAATTAATTATGAAAATTCCAGGTGAAATGGCTGAAAAGATGATGCCTTCTTCTTAACTGACATTATTTCAATTGTCCCGGCCATTTTATAATGTGAAAACTCAAAACAAACTACGAGTATTACATTTTTTTTTTTTTTTTTTTTTACAGATTTTATTACCGTTAGATTTTTTTTTTTTTTAAATTAATAAAATATAAATTTATAAAATTGATGGAATATCAAGAGACAAAATACTCATATACCTATAATTTAATAATTTTTAAAATTTAATTTTCTACTTTTTTTTTTTTTTTTCTCATTATTTTAATAAAATCGATTTTATAATTTATATTTTACATCCATCAAAATCATATCCCATATAACTCCCACTTTTTTTTCTATTGTCACGTACGACGCCCGTTTTTATTTTCAATATGAATCCTTTTTGTTTTTTTCAATTTCCTTGATGAAAAATTTTAAAACAAACTCATTTATACGAAAAAAAAAAAAAACAATTTTTATAATCTAACAAATTTAGTTTTACAAAAAAAAAAATGAAAAAAATGTTATAAATAATTAATAATACTTACAGGCGGTGGTTTTATTTTACATATTCCTGATTTTTCAGCAATTGGACGTATTTTAGCAATATATCCAAGTGGATCAAGAAATTCTTCAGGTGTTGGTTCAAATACTGGTGCTTCTGGTGGTATACCAAATTCAAAATCAGCACTTGATTTTTCACCCATTATTATAATTATTTATTATAAATATTATTAAATTAATAAATTATTTATATTTTTATTTTTTATAAATTTTTAACACCATGACACAGTTGGTCAATATTGAAAAGAAAAAAATAATTCATTTACAATTAAATAAATAAATAAATAATATTAAAACAAAATTTATATATAAAAAAAAAAAATGATTTAAATATTATTTGTAAATTTTAAAACTTGATTATTTTTTCTTGTTAAATTGTTAAATTGTTTTTTTTTTTTTTTTCTACAAAAAAAAAAAAAAAAACGTGGATATGAAAGCACGATGATGATGAGGACGACGCCAAACGTGCTACGCAGCACAAAGATCCCGGAAAGTTCGACGATAATCTTCTTCGTTGGCAATATATATTTTTTAATAAATAATTTATTTATTAATTATCTTAATTTTTTTAATTGATTTTTTATATTAAAAAATTACAAATGGATTCACCTCTTTGTTATGTCCTTGTCTTAATTTTTTTTTTTTCAATCTACACTAAATTTTAATCTCAATACCAAACACACATACACACACACACAAAAAAAAAAATGTATATATTGTACATATGTATCTTTACACCATCATCTTTTCTCCCCTCTTAAATACACAATCACTGTTTTTAATTTACAATAATAAGAAAAACAGTAAAAAAAAAAAAATAAAAAAAAAACAATAAAATTATAAATATCTATTTTATTTATTTAAAATTGTCAATAATTTTTTATCACAATTGATGTATATTTTTTTGTATAAAAACAAAAATTATTTTTCTTTTTTTTTTTTTAATGCCCCTCTCACTCGGGCATTAATTCGCCATTATGTCGATACTTTCCCCGTACAGCTGCCATGGTTTTTTTTTTTTTTTTTTTTTCTTATAAATAATATAATTTTTATATTTTAAATAATTTTATTTTTTAATTTAATATTGTATTAATTACTCTTTGAAATAACTACACACACATATATATATATAAATTGTCAATGTTCACAATTATAAATGTAAAAATATAATAATAATAATAATTAAATTACACAAGTGTATATTAAACTCGCGTCACGTATGCACTTGGAAATGATTTTATTATTTTTTTAAAATAATATTTTTTTAAATATATTTTTCACTGTTAAACTTTTTCTTTTTTTTTTTTTATAGAGTTTGATGAATTGTATGTGTGTGTGTGTTCCTTCAGTTCCTTTTGCTCAATGCTTAGAAAGATTTTTTTTTTTTTTTTTTCACTTTATGACTCGCGCAAACTCACGAGGCAAATACTATTTTTTTATTGTTAGGTTTTTTTGTTTTTTCATAGAAACTTTGCTGTACTGTTGTTGTTAGAGTACTAAACAATAATTATATATTAAATTAAATTAATATGATATTTTTTATTATTATTTTATTAATCATTGAAAAATAAAAAAAAAAAAAAAGATGCACGAGAATAATAATAATAGTAGTAAAAAAAAAAAAAAAAACTCCAGTGTTGGTGTTACTGAAGGTATACAGAACGGCCACTGAATTCGGGATTGGATATATCCCCACTATTTTTATTTATTTTCTTTACCTGTGCCTCTCTCTCTCTTTGCTAGTCTAATTTTTTTTTTTTTTTGGTTAACCATTTATTATAAATAATTTACGTGAGAAAATTATTAAATTATTTATTTTATTAATATTGTATACTGTTATTTAAATAAATATTTATTTATTTATTAAAAAAGTTAAATTTTAAATCAAAAAAATAAATAAAACAATTGTAAGTTTGTTTATTAAATTTAATAATTAATAATTAATTTTATAGTTAATTAATATATTATGAGTTTTGTACTTATAATTAATTATAATAATTATTGTGATTTTTTTGTTGTAAAATTATTTTATTTATTTTTTTATCGTTTGAGTTGTTTCTTTATTTTCATGTAAGATGTCGCTTGTAACACAAAATGGCGGACGACATAGCGGTAAATTTGAATATGAAAATAAATAAATAAAAAAGTTGATAGAAATATTAAAAAATCGTAAGAAACTTCTGAAAATAATACTTGATGTTGACAGTAAAATTTTTCATTTGATATTCCAGAATATATATCACCATATTTCGAAATTATTTACTTAACTTAATATATACATACATTATATAAAAGAAGAAGAGAAATTAAAAATTTAATTAAGTAAAATAATTATGTTTATTAAATTGTTATGTAGAAAAATCTCATTGAATTTGTTTTATAAGATTTCATATTTTGTTATTTTACACGTTTGTTTGTAATTTGTTTTTAATTAATATTTGTTAAATTAAATTATTATTTTTTGATGTGTAAACAAAAGCACAATGGATATCAATGGATAGGTCAGAATAATACACACAAAAGATATATACAGCGACAAGTGTTAGCAAATTTATATTGATATTGAAATTTAAAATAAAGAAATATTTATTTATTTAACATAAAGTAAATATTTATATTATAGTTTAGTTGTAAATATTATTTAGAAATTAATAAATTGAAGAAAAAAGATTAAAATAATTATTTTTTGTTATTGTTTATTTGATAGCATGTATTATTAGTATTTCATTATTATTTATATTACATTTTATTTTATTATATTATATTATATTTTATTATATTATTAGTTTATTAAAAAAAATGAGTCAGTCTTTTGTAGATTGTCATTATTATTAAAATATTGATATATTATATCTATATATTATTTAAAGTTAAAAAAAAATTAAAAATCAAGAAGAACATTATTATTTTTAGCATAATTTTCATCTAAAATAGCCAAGGCAGGACCCATAATATATAAACATCCTGTAATTAATACCATTGTTTTATTTTTATTTGTTGGTTTATCAACAAGTATATCATCAAATGCTTGAGTAACATTTTCTTTGATAATAGCTGGACTATATGTCCAAGCTTCAGCAAGTTCTTTACATTTTTTCATTTGTGTTTCAAGTGAATAATTATTATTTTGACAATCAACAAAATCACTTAAATGTGATACAAAATAAACAATATCAAAGTTAAGATTTTTTAATAATTTAAAATTATCAAGTGTAGAATTAAAATCATGTGTTGTATTAAAAATTAAAATTTTTTTGAATGGATTATCATTGTCATAATTATTGTTTTTAGTATGTTCTATTACGTGTTTGTTAAACCATTCTACACAATTTTCCATAGTAAAAACATTACGTGCACCATCTAAATAAACATCTAAATATTTACCATTAATTATTTGACATCTTCCTGCCCATTTAGTATTTTTTAATGCTTCTTCAACAATATTTTTATCAAAATTAATTACATCTTGCTGGTTTTTATTGTTATTAAATTTTTCAATAAATGTTTCAGATAATTGAACAGCTAAAGCAGCATTTTTATATTGTACATTACTATCAATACCAAGTTTTGGTGGATATGTTTTTAATATTTTTAATTTATCAGCTGTAACAACTGTTAAACTACATTTTTTTTCAATTGATCGATCATGTAATACATTATATGCTTCTGGAGATTGTTCCAAAGTATAAGCTGGTATATTATTTTTAAAAATTCCAGCTTTATGCCAAGCAATACTTGACAAATCATTGCCAAGAACATCCATATGATCAAGACGTAATAACGTTATACCAACACACATTGGTTTTTTAATAATATTTGTTGAATCAAACTCACCTCCACATCCAGCTTCAATAATAGCGACATCAATATCTGCCTCTAATATAATATGAAAAGCCAGTATTGTTAAAAATGTAAAACGTGATGGCATATCAAATTCATTATCTTTTAAATTATCAAGCATATTATAAATATATACAAATTTATTAATAAAATCATCTTCATTCATTGGCTTGCCATTTATTTTAATATTATCACGAAGTTTTACAACATGAGGTCTGTTAAACATAGCTGTTTTTAAACCATGATGACGAAGAATTGAATCTACAAAAGCACATGTTGAACCTTTACCTTTTGTACCAGCAACATGGATTATTGGAACTCGATCAATATCATCCAATTTTATACCAGTTCTGCAAAATAAAAGTAAAAATTATAAAATCATCAATTTATAAATATTATTTAATTATTTTTTTTTATATTTTAATTATTAAAATAATTATCATACCTCAATAAATATTTTTTACAATCTTCTAATCTTGAAAGACGATTTTTTGGAGTATTGCTTTCTAATTCATAATAAACCGAAATAACATCCTAATAAAAAAAAACAAAAATAAAAATAGAAATATTAATAAAGAAAATATAATTAAATTGAATTTATAACTATACCTATTTATTTTAAATTAATATTAATATTATTATTACCTTATATGTAACTGGTACTGATGATGATGAACTGATGAATCTTGGTGCCATGTTGATGATTTTTTTTATATTGAATATTGAATACTTGTAATAACTGAAATAAAAATAAATTATTAAAAACATGATATCAAAAATAAATAATAAATAAGTATATATTTTTATAAAAAGTATAATTTTATATGTTTATTATTTAAAATTCTGTTGTTAATAATATTCTTTTAACCTTCAATAATGAAAAATTAATAAATGAGTATTTCTTTTAATTTCAGCACGATGATTCACGTGTTATGTTTTATGAGTCATTAAAATATCTGATTCAACAATTAAATTATTTATTAATTTTATTTTATTTTTTTTTAATTTAATTTAATAACTTTGAAAATTTAGAATTATAATCAAATGGTTATATGATAAAATTAAAAGATTTTTAATTTTCAATATTCAAAGTAAAATAAATTAATTAAAAAAATTAATTAAATTACTTTAATAATTAAAAAAAAGAAAAATACATTTATTTAAATTATTATTAAAAATTTAAATAAATATAATCAAGTTTTATTTTTAACACGTGGATAAAAATAAAATTTATAAATACCTATTTTTCAATGTGATGAAATGTGATGTATCAAGCTTGAACGCCAGTGAAGAAAGAGATCGTAACAGAGGTCAATTGTTGTGAGCAGTTGTGAGCAGTTGTGATGTTCTTGGTTGTTTTGCAGACTTGCAGACTTGCAGTCAGTTCTTTTGTTGATTGAAGATACTGCCTTAATACCCCCACTACCGGGGACTACATTTACATTTTCATTTATATACATATACATGATATAAATATACATGTAATATTTTTGTTTAAATATTAACGTACATGTAGACATACATGTGCAAATATATGCATGTGTATGAGAGTGCAAGACCTAGTCTTTTTGACAGTGGCCCAACCAGGCCCAACCTGACTTCCACTGACTTCTATAGATATATACAGGGTAGCTATTCTTGACTCGATTATCCCACCTACACGGGATAACATGAAAACGCCTGAAAATGATTTAGTCGTTTGATGTAAACCATTGAGAAGGATACAAATTAAGCTAAAATTTTCATGTTTTGCGACAAAAAAGTTATCCCAGTCGCTCGGGATAACTTGCGGATAATCGAGTCAAGAATAGTTACCCAGGTGAATATACACCTCCATGTTTTTGGGCCTCAGTGTTATTCCAAGTACAAGCGGGATAATTATGTCAAAAATAGCAAAATAGCTATCCAGATTTTAACTTTCTAACGGTCCAAACTCCAAACATACCAATTCCTTAGCTACCTAATCTCCCTCGTTTTTCCTAGAAAATCACAAACACCAAAATAAAAAGATCACACACACACACACACACACACACCTAGCTCTGCCAATCATATTAAAATTAAAAAATTCAATTGGCAAGTTAAAATTCCAATGACAAACATGATACCAATGATTTTTTTTTATATTAGAAAAATTTTAATTAACAAAAAATAAACATTAATAATAAAAGTTTGAATAATATACAAAATTTTTTATATTTATTGACATATTGGTATTATTTTTTATATTAAAAATATAAAATAGGTATATAAGTTTAAAATATAATTATTGTAATATTAAATAATAATATTTTAGTATTAAAAAATTAATAATAATTATCCATAGTATTTTCAATAAAATAAGTATATGCTAAAATTTTTGTAAATACAATAAGACGAGTTTTATCTGGATCTAAAACAGATGCAATTCCAACAATTTCATCATCACGAACAAGAGCAGCTCCACTATCTCCCTATATAAATATAAAAATAAAAATACATATAAGATATAATAATTATTATGATAATATTTATGATAAAAAATAGTTTTTGTTTTTTTTTTTTTAAATTAAATATTTTACCGATGTAAATTCATCTGTTGGATGAATTGTATTTGCACAACCTTGTGTTGTATGATCAATTGAATAAAAAGGAAAATATTCAATAAATTTTGTTTGTGATATTACTTTAGCATGTACACATTTTAAAAATCTATTATCATTGCTTGTACGATGTAAAATATTTCCCCAATTTGTAATTGTCAACATACTTCCACTACGAATACGTTGACCTCTTAAAAATGCTTCTGTACATCTACTTGTTAATCTAATTGATGTTTCTAAACTTAATATTGCAATATCATTTTTCCAAAATTCTTCTGGTTTATAATTTTTATGCCAAATAATAAATTTAACATTATGTAATGTACCTAATCCATGTAAATTAAATATATCATTTGTTCCAACAAGTACTTGTAAATTACCCGGAAACACTTCACTACTTTGAGTTTCAAATAAAATACACGAAGCTGTTGTTAATATATGATCTTCACTAATTATACTGCCACTACATATTCTATGATCTTGATATTGTATTGATGCTTGACTAAAATCATTTCTATCAGCTTCATTTGCTGATACTCTTACACCACCAGAAAGTTTATTTGCTCTATTTGCATTTGAAACTTTAAAAAATTTAATATTAAATATTGCATTGAAATAAAATTATAAGTATAAATTTTACTTACCATAATTGTAAAATATTATTAAAAATATTATTATATTTTTTAACATAATATTATAGGATTCTTTTTAAAAAATTCTAAAATATATATTTAAATGAAATTAATTTTTAAATTTTTTCATTTATATATCCAATTTTTATCATTGTTAAAATAATCATATATCATTGAAATATATATATGATAATAGACAAATGAATATATAAAACTGATAATAAAGATAAAAAATTCCGGATTAAATTTATTTATTCAAATTTTAAATGAGAAAAAAATTAATTTTATTTTAATTTACTTAATGTTCACGTGATAATAGCAGCCTTGATGAATATTTATTGTTTGAATAATAATAATAATAATTTTTAAGTGATAAAAAATAATAAAAAAATACATTTTTTTTTTTATAATAATATTTGTAAATATATAAAATTAAAACAATATATTTATTAATTTTTTAATACAAAAAAAAATATATTAATAATTTTTTATAACTTGTTGAATAAAATCAATATAAGGAAGAACTTTTATAAAAATTAAAGTTTTAGGTTTAAAAGGATTATAAACAGATGCAATTCCGACAATTTTTCCATTAAAAATAATTCCTGCACCACCATCACCCTGTGAAAATAAATAAATAAATAAATAAATCATAATTTGAATTTTTTTTTTTTTTGTTTTTTTTTAATATTACCGAGGTAAAAGCACAATAATCATTTTCAGGAAATGTAATTTTAGCACAATTTTGAGTACGAAAATCAAATTTAAATTGTGAATATTCATCAATACACTCTTCTTTACGAAGACTACTAATTTCAAAATATTTAAGAAATTTATTATTAATATTAATTAAATTTTCTTCCCAATTTGACAAGAACATTTTACTGTTAAAATAAATATGACTAATTGGCAAAGAAATTTTTGAACATTTATTTGATAATTTAATTGATTTTTCAAGTCTCAATAAAGCAATATCATTTTGCCAAAAATGTTCAGGTTTATAATCATCATGCCATATGATGAATTCAACATTATATAATTCTCCATAATTATCAGTATTAAATTCATCATTTGTTCCAACAAGTACTTGTAAATTACCCAATGCAACAATTGCATTATCATTTTTTTCATATATTACACAAGATGATGATGTTAATATATGATTAAGACTAATTATACTTCCTGCACAAATTCTATAATTAATGTATCTAATAGATACATGATAGAAATTTATATATCTGATCAATACGACCACCATGAATTTTATTTGGCTTCATTCCATTGACAGCTATTAAATCATTTTTATTCTTTATTATTATTTATCAATTAGAATAAATTTTTTTTTTATTTATTAATTTTACTAAACTTACCAGAAATAAATAATATTAAAAAAATTATAATCATGTTCTTCATATTTATAATAATTTTAATTTAAAAATTTTTTTTTTACAACAGCTCTTCAATAAATAACAAATTTATATTATGAAGTAATATTTTCTTTTAGTTTGTCTTTTATACATGTCTAATTCATATCACAGTAATAATAAATATTTAATCAAATATCAAATTGATGATAAAAAAAAATGAAATACGTGACTTTTAAATTTTTTTTTATTATTATTTACATAAAAATTTTAATAAATTTATAATTTAAATAAACAACATGTCAACATATATATTTACAACACAAAAAATTTAAAAATTTCCTGTATTTAAATTATGATAAGATATATTAAATTTATATATAAATTTGATATTAAAAATAATAAAAAATTTATAAATAATTTATATATTATTTTTATAAATTTTATTTATTTGATGATAATAAAAGATAAAATAATTTTAACTGTATTTATTAAAAATCAAAGGATTATATTCAAATTGTAGTCAAAAAAAAAAAAAATAAATAAGTACCAAAAATTTTATAATACATATTAATTTATATATCAAATAAACTATATATTATGGAGACAATATATAAATAAAATTAAGCTAAAAAAATATTATAAAATTCAAATAGTTAGTAGTTATAAGCAAAAATTAACATGTGGATTTTATTTTTGTGGATAATTTGAAATATATAAGTATGATTTTTATGATTTTAAAATCACTTAAAGTTATAATCATGTTTAATTATGATTTCTACTTTAAATGAATGATTGTTATATAATTTATATAGAAATAATTATTATGACAATTATTTCAATAATAAAAAATAAATCTATATTATTTTTTATCATCAAGAAACAAAAATTTAACTTAATTTATGGATTTAATATTTTAAAAATGGTTGTTTTGTGCTAATCTTTTTTACCTTGATGTTTTTTATTCAATGTTATAAACTTTGATAAAAAAAAACAAACACATTAAATTATAATCAAATAAAATTATCATTAAATAAATAATACAATTTATAAAATTTTTAAACTATTTCATTGCTCATAAAATATAAAATATTTTTCTTATATTGATAATAATTAAAATTTATCAACAGTTTCTTCAATCCAATTTTCATATTTTAATAATTTTAAATCCATCAATAAAAAAATTAAGTTTAATTCAATTTAAAAAAATAAACTTGTGTTATGTAAGCTGTATTAATGAAAACACAAAATCAAAAAACAAATTACTCAAAAATATAGCATCTACGAATAAAAAAAATAAAACGTGTGTTTATTTTTATTATCAGTTCAATGATGATATATGATTATAACTATTATATTTTTATATTTTTTACCCAATTTTTAAAGTGTAAATCATTAACCAATTTGAGTATAGTATTAAGTATAATCTTGTTTTCGACTTAAAAATATTTTTTGAAATTATCCAAGAGATTCCAAAGAATATAAAGATATATTTTTACTTATTCGTTATTATTATTAATTAACAACAATAAAAATTAAATTTTTCGATAAATGTTTACTTTTTACAAAATAATTATATGCAAATAATTATTAAATATATAATTAATAAACTTCAGTCATTCTAGTAATAAAATTTTTAAAAGGATAAATTTTTGTAAAAATAAAAAAATTAGGTTTATTTTTTTTAAATGCAGTGGCAATTGCGTGTAATCTTCCAGTAGAAATTACTCCAGCACCACTGTCTCCCTAAAAAAAAAAAAAAAAAAAAAAATAAGAAATTTAATTATTATAAATTAAAAAGAAATAAAAATAATTACCAAAGTAATGTAAGCATCATTCATTATAGTTTTTCCACATCCTTGAATTGTATAATCTAATAAATAACCAGAAAATATTTGACTACATTCATCATCAGTTAGTCTAGTAACATGAATAAATTCAAGATATTTAACATCATTATTTGTTTGTGATAAAATGTTTCCCCAATTTGTTAAAGTCAATACTTTGCCAAAATAATTGTAATAATTTGGTAATAAAATACTTAAACGTGTTGATGAAAATATTATTGATTGTTCCAGACACAATATTCCAATGTCATTTTTCCAGAATTGTATTGGCTCAAATTTTTCATGCCATATAACATTTTCAACAGAATAAAAATCACCATGAGTTGTTGTATCACTTGCTCCAACAAGTACTTTAAGATTACCAACAACAGAAATATAATTTTTTTTTTCAACTACAATACAAGATGCTGATGTTAAAATATGTCTATTAGTGATAATATTTCCACTACATATTATTGCGTGATTATGTATCACAGATACATGATGAGGCTGGTTATTTATTTTTGTTTTGACACCACCAAATAATTTATTTGGTAATTTTCCATCAGTAACTAAAATTATTTGTATATTAAAATTCATTATTAAATATAATTAAAAAATATATATCAAATTACTTACGATTATTGTTACTAAATATCAAACATAAAAACGTTATAAAAAACTTCATTGTTTGTGACTCATTAAACTAATTGATGTAACACTTAAAAACTTGTCTTATATACTGTGATTATTTCGTAAGTTAATAAACAATTATAAAGATAAAATATCGACGTGTAAAATATTGTCAAACTGATAATAAAAATAAACACACGTTTTTTATTCGTACACGTTATTTTTAAGTGATTTAATTTTTTTTATGTTACTAAATATTGAACAATAAATTTAGATAAAAATGAAATTTGTTCCGTTTACATAGATTCATTTATATATCATATATATTGAAACTAAGTACACAATAAATTTTTTAATTTTTAATATTATTTAATGTAAATTACATTTTAAGTATATAATTAATAATATGAAAATTATTCATAATTATATTAGAAAAAATTATTTAACTTTATTAGTAATAAATATTTTTAGATTATTATAATCAATGAAGTGAAATTATTTTTATGTCAACAAAATTTAATATAAATTTATTGGAAAAAATATATAGTGAAATAGAATCAAATTATAATTTAAGAAATTGAAAAAAAAAAAAAAAAAAATGAAATGATGAATTTTAAAAATCTTATTTTTTACAAGATTTTGCTAGTTCATTTTTTAATGAATTGAACAACTTTTCGAAAAGTTTATTTTCAATTGAATTTAAACTTTCATTTGGTAAGACATTTTCACTAGTGTTACTTGATCTTGGAGTTTGTTTAGAATTTCGATTTTCTTTTGATGAACCAGTAGAAGAAGAACAAGAAGCACCAGCACCAGCACCAGCGTCTTGTTGATTGTTTGAAGCTTCTTTAGAATTATTATCAACACGTGACAGACTTGATGAAGTTTGATTTCTTGATGGTCTACATCTTCGTCTTAGTCTATTAGCAGCAGCTGCAGTATCATTATTTTTTTGATCAACAGATTGTGATGTATTTTTTGATACTTCAGAAGAACGTCTTGGCACTTGGTCTTCATGTGATCTTTGTTTTTGAGCATGATTTAAAATAATAGGAGGATTATGACTTGCTAGACTCATCAATGGTTTAGGAACATTATTGTTAGAATTACAGTGATTTGGTAAGCTTTGATTTCTTGGTCTTCTATGATTATTTCGATCATAACGTCTTGGTACATGATTTGATTTTTTAGTATCATTATTTAAGCTATTGACACTTCCCATTGATTTCATACTATTATTATCATCTATTTTTTTTGACATTTCATTACGAATTTCATTGAGTGATATATTTCTTTTTTCAATATCAATTGATATTTCAAATTTTTTAGTTTCAATAAATTTTAAATAAATTGGCTCATTACAACTAATTAAAAATCCTTCTCTTTCAAGTGATGAAGTAACTAAACGACTTGAATTTACCTATATAAATAAATTATATATTTTTAAATAAAAAAAAATATATGTATAGTTATTATATTTGTTTTATAAATTAATAAAAATCATTATCAACTATATTACTTACTGTATTAAAATAAAAAGTTTTTTCTGTACCAGATTGAATTTCAATAGTATAAGCAAAACGACGAGATTCTCTTCCACTTGCATAATCGACAATGTAACATCTTAAATTACCATTTTCATCAATACCAATGTGAAATAAAAATAATGCAATTTTTGATATAAAAAATGCTTTGTTATAATTTGCTTGTAATTCATATGGAAATTCCCAAGTATTTGAAAATGGCATTCGACTAACAGGATACTATATTTTTATATATATAAATTAAAAAATATATAATATTAGTTATAACTATTAATAAAACATGAAAAATAATTTTAAACAAACCTCTTCATAATCAGAAAAATGCTCAGCCTTGAAATGATTAATCATATTAACAAATGATTCTTTAAAATGACATTTATGATTTAATAAACATGGGTAATCACCCCATGGTAAATCAGCTGGGAGTACAACTTTTATATCAAGTGTTGATGCAAATGAATTTGGAAACAATGGATCAAAATCAGTCTGTGTTCCAATTGAATTTTTTTTTAAATTCCATGCTTTGTTTATCATGTCATTTGGATCCATTATTGATTTCTTTAATTGAATATTATTATTTAATGTTATTAAAATTTATTAAATATACCTTTATTTTATTTGTTCAAAATTAAATACCTTCATTCTGTTAAGTGACATTGATAAATCTTCAGCTAAATAATTACGAGCTGAAGAAAATGGCTTTTTGCAAATACAACATTCTTGTATTTGTTCAAAACATGATTTACAAATATTATGTCCAGCTGTACACATGTGAATTGTTCCAGCAAGACGATCAAAACACACTGGACATTCCATTAATTTTTCCAGTTCATCACACCACTGTTAAACAAATTAAAATTATCTATATATTATACACATTTTATTAATTTTGTTTTATAAATTATTTAATTATTATTTATCTAAACATAATAATGGATAATTTTTAAATGAAAAAAAAACATGAAAAATAAATTTAAAAAATATAAAATATTAAATTCATTATTGTTGATGCGTATAATAAAACGAAAAAAAAATCAGTCTTTTTTTGTTTTTATCACAACGGTTTTATGATGTAGGTAAATATATGTAACTTACCTTCATTCGTGTTTCCTCCATATTTTTGGAATATTTTTTTATATTATAGGTATAATAAATGATTACTAAAAATAAATGATTAATTTTTGTTGTTAAAAAAAAAACAATAAGCAAATAATTGTGTACATTTATTGAATGCGTTATAAAGTGAACGTACTTCTTTGAATTGTGATAAATATTGTTGGTATGCTTTGGTAGTATAGTTTGATAATTAATAATGTATTTAATTTCGTACAATATGCGTTGTAAAAAATTCACAAACAATATAAAGAACGATCAGATAGAGTTACACATATATATACTTAAATACGACACGAATCCGTTTGATAAGAAATATTTATGAATGCTCAGCATGTATCAGAACTCAACATGTGTTGTTTTGATGGACTTTGTTAGATTTCTCCGGATTTCAAAGCACATAAACCTTCTCTTGTACCGCCAATTTAATAAGCCTGATTTTCAATAAGTTGGGTCTTTTTTTTTTTTTTTTTATCATACTGTCGCTAATTTATGTCGCCTTAAGGTTGGATGGTGCCAGTGTTGGGTGTATCGAAAGTTTAATACTAATGTATAATACAGTAAGATACGTCTTAAATTTTATACGACCCATATACAGGGTTGTTAATGTATAAAACATAATGTTTTAAACTATGTTTAAAACTATGTTTAAAACATAGTTTAAAACATCCTTAGTTTTATCCATTTGTATAAAACGTCGCCATCTAGTGGCGAAATTGGGAACTGCCACCAAAACAAACAAACGAATCTAAATATATTTGTTGTTATTAATATGTTTTTTTTTAAATATATGATCATCAAATTTGTTCATAAATAAATGATAGAAATATTATGTTAATAAATTTTATAAACTTGTTATTATTAATGTTTATTAAATAAACAACAATTGTTTGACAGGTTAGGAGTGTAAGTATAGTCGGTAAGAGGGAAAGTTTGAGCCTACGAGAGATCAGGTGGGTTTTATCCGTTTTATCCTGTTTTAAACGTTTTAAACGTTTTATCCATGGATAATTGTAAACAACTCAAAAACCCTCTATTTTAACAACCCTGCCCATATATATCATACAAATTTTTTAACTTACGTAATTATTTATTGTCTTACTTATTGTCTAATTTATTATAAAAATGACATAATAAATTATATTATAAAAAGATTATAAAACAGGTAAAAGGGTAAACCGAAAGTTGAATAATTTTTGTTAATTATTGATAAAATTTAAATACTCCCATTTTTCTAAAAGTTTTTCGATAATTTTGGATAGGTCGAATATCTTTTCAATCATTATATTTGTTTGATACACATTGGAAAATTTTTTGTAGAAAAAAAATCAGACACCTCTGCGGTAATTATATTCGCCTAAACAAATTCAAAATTATGTAAATCGAATTTTTTTTTTGATGAATTTTAAGATATGTTACCTATTATCATATCGAGAAAAATAAATTGTTACATAAAAATGAATAACGCAACAAATACCTCTTTTCGAGTTCTATAACCCGAATAAAGCCCGTAAGATTTCCGATTTTTTTTGGATGACCTACTTATTCGTTCAATATTGATCAGAGAGTAAAAGTATAAAATGCATCGAATACCTCTTTCGAAGTTCTATCAACCCTATATATTTGAATGCAACAGGTCAATTTTATCAAAAAGTCCGGATCCTGAAAAAAAACGGCATCGAAAACCTCTTGTCGAGTTCTATAACCCTGTTAAAACCTCATATTTTTCCGATTTTTTTTGAATGCACCAGGTCAATTTGATCAAAAAGTCCTGATCCTAGAGATAAACGGGAAACGGCATCGGATACCTCTTGTCAAGTTCTATAACCCTGTTAAAACCTCATATTTTTCCGATTTTTTTTAAATGCACCAGGTCATTTATTTTAAAAAGTCCTGATCCTAGAAAAAAACGGGAAACGGCATCGGATACCTCTTGTCAAGTTCTATAACCCTGTTAAAACCTCATATTTTTCCGATTTTTTTTAAATGCACCAGGTCATTTATTTTAAAAAGTCCTGATCCTAGAAAAAAACGGGAAACGGCATCGGATACCTCTTGTCAAGTTCTATAACCCTGTTAAAACCTCATATTTTTCCGATTTTTTTTGAATGCACCAGGTCATTTATTTTAAAAAGTCCTGATCCTAGAAAAAAACGGGAAACGGCATCGAAAACCTCTTGTCAAGTTCTATAACCCTGTTAAAACCTCATATTTTTCCGATTTTTTTTGAATGCACCAGGTCATTTATTTTAAAAAGTCCTGATCCTAGAAAAAAACGGGAAACGGCATCGGATACCTCTTGTCAAGTTCTATAACCCTGTTAAAACCTCTTATTTTTCCGATTTTTTTTGAATGCACCAGGTCATTTATTTTAAAAAGTCCTGATCCTAGAAAAAAACGGGAAACGGCATCGGATACCTCTTGTCAAGTTCTATAACCCTGTTAAAACCTCATATTTTTCCGATTTTTTTTGAATGCACCAGGTCATTTATTTTAAAAAGTCCTGATCCTAGAAAAAAACGGGAAACGGCATCGGATACCTCTTGTCAAGTTCTATAACCCTGTTAAAACCTCATATTTTTCCGATTTTTTTTGAATGCACCAGGTCAATTTGATCAAAAAGTCCTGATCCTAGAGATAAACGGGAAACGGCATCGGATACCTCTTGTCAAGTTCTATAACCCTGTTAAAACCTCATATTTTTCCGATTTTTTTTAAATGCACCAGGTCATTTATTTTAAAAAGTCCTGATCCTAGAAAAAAACGGGAAACGGCATCGGATACCTCTTGTCAAGTTCTATAACCCTGTTAAAACCTCATATTTTTCCGATTTTTTTTGAATGCACCAGGTCAATTTGATCAAAAAGTCCTGATCCTAGAGATAAACGGGAAACGGCATCGGATACCTCTTGTCAAGTTCTATAACCCTGTTAAAACCTCATATTTTTCCGATTTTTTTTGAATGCACCAGGTCATTTATTTTAAAAAGTCCTGATCCTAGAAAAAAACGGAAAACGGCATCGGATACCTCTTGTCAAGTTCTATAACCCTGTTAAAACCTCATATTTTTCCGATTTTTTTTAAATGCACCAGGTCATTTATTTTAAAAAGTCCTGATCCTAGAAAAAAACGGAAAACGGCATCGGATACCTCTTGTCAAGTTCTATAACCCTGTTAAAACCTCATATTTTTCCGATTTTTTTTAAATGCACCAGGTCATTTATTTTAAAAAGTCCTGATCCTAGAAAAAAACGGGAAACGGCATCGAAAACCTCTTGTCAAGTTCTATAACCCTGTTAAAACCTCATATTTTTCCGATTTTTTTTGAATGCACCA
This sequence comes from Lysiphlebus fabarum, assembly GCA_011426435.1. Taxonomy (NCBI): domain Eukaryota; kingdom Metazoa; phylum Arthropoda; class Insecta; order Hymenoptera; family Braconidae; genus Lysiphlebus; species Lysiphlebus fabarum. The sequence goes on from WSYQ01001391.1 coordinate 43,769, forward strand.
GGTTAATTTTTTCAAAAAGTATTGGACCTAGAGAAAAACGGGAAATTGCATCGGATACCTCTTGTCGAGTTCTATAACCCTGTTAAAACCTCATATTTTTCCGATTTTTTTTGAATGCACCAGGTTAATTTTTTCAAAAAGTATTGGACCTAGAGAAAAACGGGAAATTGCATCGGATACCTCTTGTCGAGTTCTATAACCCTGTTAAAACCTCATATTTTTCCGATTTTTTTTGAATGCACCAGGTTAATTTTTTCAAAAAGTATTGGACCTAGAGAAAAACGGGAAATTGCATCGAATACCTCTTGTCGAGTTCTATAACCCTGTTAAAACCTCATATTTTTCCGATTTTTTTTGAATGCACCAGGTCAATTTGATCAAAAAGTCCTGATCCTAGAGATAAACGGGAAACGGCATCGGATACCTCTTGTCAAGTTCTATAACCCTGTTAAAACCTCATATTTTTCCGATTTTTTTTAAATGCACCAGGTCATTTATTTTAAAAAGTCCTGATCCTAGAAAAAAACGGGAAACGGCATCGGATACCTCTTGTCAAGTTCTATAACCCTGTTAAAACCTCATATTTTTCCGATTTTTTTTAAATGCACCAGGTCATTTATTTTAAAAAGTCCTGATCCTAGAAAAAAACGGGAAACGGCATCGGATACCTCTTGTCAAGTTCTATAACCCTGTTAAAACCTCATATTTTTCCGATTTTTTTTGAATGCACCAGGTCATTTATTTTAAAAAGTCCTGATCCTAGAAAAAAACGGGAAACGGCATCGAAAACCTCTTGTCAAGTTCTATAACCCTGTTAAAACCTCTTATTTTTCCGATTTTTTTTGAATGCACCAGGTCATTTATTTTAAAAAGTCCTGATCCTAGAAAAAAACGGGAAACGGCATCGGATACCTCTTGTCAAGTTCTATAACCCTGTTAAAACCTCATATTTTTCCGATTTTTTTTGAATGCACCAGGTCATTTATTTTAAAAAGTCCTGATCCTAGAAAAAAACGGGAAACGGCATCGGATACCTCTTGTCAAGTTCTATAACCCTGTTAAAACCTCATATTTTTCCGATTTTTTTTGAATGCACCAGGTCATTTATTTTAAAAAGTCCTGATCCTAGAAAAAAACGGGAAACGGCATCGGATACCTCTTGTCAAGTTCTATAACCCTGTTAAAACCTCATATTTTTCCGATTTTTTTTGAATGCACCAGGTCAATTTGATCAAAAAGTCCTGATCCTAGAGATAAACGGGAAACGGCATCGGATACCTCTTGTCAAGTTCTATAACCCTGTTAAAACCTCATATTTTTCCGATTTTTTTTAAATGCACCAGGTCATTTATTTTAAAAAGTCCTGATCCTAGAAAAAAACGGGAAACGGCATCGGATACCTCTTGTCAAGTTCTATAACCCTGTTAAAACCTCATATTTTTCCGATTTTTTTTGAATGCACCAGGTCAATTTGATCAAAAAGTCCTGATCCTAGAGATAAACGGGAAACGGCATCGGATACCTCTTGTCAAGTTCTATAACCCTGTTAAAACCTCATATTTTTCCGATTTTTTTTGAATGCACCAGGTCATTTATTTTAAAAAGTCCTGATCCTAGAAAAAAACGGGAAACGGCATCGGATACCTCTTGTCAAGTTCTATAACCCTGTTAAAACCTCATATTTTTCCGATTTTTTTTAAATGCACCAGGTCATTTATTTTAAAAAGTCCTGATCCTAGAAAAAAACGGAAAACGGCATCGGATACCTCTTGTCAAGTTCTATAACCCTGTTAAAACCTCATATTTTTCCGATTTTTTTTAAATGCACCAGGTCATTTATTTTAAAAAGTCCTGATCCTAGAAAAAAACGGGAAACGGCATCGAATACCTCTTGTCAAGTTCTATAACCCTGTTAAAACCTCATATTTTTCCGATTTTTTTTGAATGCACCAGGTTAATTTTTTCAAAAAGTATTGGACCTAGAGAAAAACGGGAAATTGCATCGAATACCTCTTGTCGAGTTCTATAACCCTGTTAAAACCTCATATTTTTCCGATTTTTTTTGAATGCACCAGGTTAATTTTTTCAAAAAGTATTGGACCTAGAGAAAAACGGGAAATTGCATCGAATACCTCTTGTCGAGTTCTATAACCCTGTTAAAACCTCATATTTTTCCGATTTTTTTTGAATGCACCAGGTTAATTTTTTCAAAAAGTATTGGACCTAGAGAAAAACGGGAAATTGCATCGAATACCTCTTGTCGAGTTCTATAACCCTGTTAAAACCTCATATTTTTCCGATTTTTTTTGAATGCACCAGGTTAATTTTTTCAAAAAGTATTGGACCTAGAGAAAAACGGGAAACGGCATCGGATACCTCTTGTCAAGTTCTATAACCCTGTTAAAACCTCATATTTTTCCGATTTTTTTTGAATGCACCAGGTCATTTATTTTAAAAAGTCCTGATCCTAGAAAAAAACGGAAAACGGCATCGGATACCTCTTGCCAAATTCTATAACCCTGTTAAAACCTCATATTTTTCCGATTTTTTTTGAATGCACCAGGTCAATTTGATCAAAAAGTCCTGATCCTAGAGATAAACGGGAAACGGCATCGGATACCTCTTGTCAAGTTCTATAACCCTGTTAAAACCTCATATTTTTCCGATTTTTTTTGAATGCACCAGGTCAATTTGATCAAAAAGTCCTGATCCTAGAGATAAACGGGAAACGGCATCGGATACCTCTTGTCAAGTTCTATAACCCTGTTAAAACCTCATATTTTTCCGATTTTTTTTGAATGCACCAGGTCAATTTGATCAAAAAGTCCTGATCCTAGAGATAAACGGGAAACGGCATCGGATACCTCTTGTCAAGTTCTATAACCCTGTTAAAACCTCATATTTTTCCGATTTTTTTTGAATGCACCAGGTCAATTTGATCAAAAAGTCCTGATCCTAGAGATAAACGGGAAACGGCATCGGATACCTCTTGTCAAGTTCTATAACCCTGTTAAAACCTCATATTTTTCCGATTTTTTTTAAATGCACCAGGTCATTTATTTTAAAAAGTCCTGATCCTAGAAAAAAACGGGAAACGGCATCGGATACCTCTTGTCAAGTTCTATAACCCTGTTAAAACCTCATATTTTTCCGATTTTTTTTGAATGCACCAGGTCAATTTGATCAAAAAGTCCTGATCCTAGAGATAAACGGGAAACGGCATCGGATACCTCTTGTCAAGTTCTATAACCCTGTTAAAACCTCATATTTTTCCGATTTTTTTTAAATGCACCAGGTCATTTATTTTAAAAAGTCCTGATCCTAGAAAAAAACGGGAAACGGCATCGGATACCTCTTGTCAAGTTCTATAACCCTGTTAAAACCTCATATTTTTCCGATTTTTTTTGAATGCACCAGGTCATTTATTTTAAAAAGTCCTGATCCTAGAGATAAACGGGAAACGGCATCGGATACCTCTTGTCAAGTTCTATAACCCTGTTAAAACCTCATATTTTTCCGATTTTTTTTGAATGCACCAGGTCAATTTGATCAAAAAGTCCTGATCCTAGAGATAAACGGGAAACGGCATCGGATACCTCTTGTCAAGTTCTATAACCCTGTTAAAACCTCATATTTTTCCGATTTTTTTTAAATGCACCAGGTCATTTATTTTAAAAAGTCCTGATCCTAGAAAAAAACGGGAAACGGCATCGGATACCTCTTGTCAAGTTCTATAACCCTGTTAAAACCTCATATTTTTCCGATTTTTTTTGAATGCACCAGGTCAATTTGATCAAAAAGTCCTGATCCTAGAGATAAACGGGAAACGGCATCGGATACCTCTTGTCAAGTTCTATAACCCTGTTAAAACCTCATATTTTTCCGATTTTTTTTAAATGCACCAGGTCATTTATTTTAAAAAGTCCTGATCCTAGAAAAAAACGGGAAACGGCATCGGATACCTCTTGTCAAGTTCTATAACCCTGTTAAAACCTCTTATTTTTCCGATTTTTTTTGAATGCACCAGGTCATTTATTTTAAAAAGTCCTGATCCTAGAAAAAAACGGGAAACGGCATCGAAAACCTCTTGTCAAGTTCTATAACCCTGTTAAAACCTCTTATTTTTCCGATTTTTTTTGAATGCACCAGGTCATTTATTTTAAAAAGTCCTGATCCTAGAAAAAAACGGGAAACGGCATCGGATACCTCTTGTCAAGTTCTATAACCCTGTTAAAACCTCATATTTTTCCGATTTTTTTTGAATGCACCAGGTCATTTATTTTAAAAAGTCCTGATCCTAGAAAAAAACGGGAAACGGCATCGGATACCTCTTGTCAAGTTCTATAACCCTGTTAAAACCTCATATTTTTCCGATTTTTTTTGAATGCACCAGGTCATTTATTTTAAAAAGTCCTGATCCTAGAAAAAAACGGGAAACGGCATCGGATACCTCTTGTCAAGTTCTATAACCCTGTTAAAACCTCATATTTTTCCGATTTTTTTTAAATGCACCAGGTCATTTATTTTAAAAAGTCCTGATCCTAGAAAAAAACGGGAAACGGCATCGGATACCTCTTGTCAAGTTCTATAACCCTGTTAAAACCTCATATTTTTCCGATTTTTTTTGAATGCACCAGGTCATTTATTTCGAAAAGTCCTGATCCTAGAAAAAAACGGGAAACGGCATCGAAAACCTCTTGTCAAGTTCTATAACCCTGTTAAAACCTCTTATTTTTCCGATTTTTTTTGAATGCACCAGGTCAATTTGATCAAAAAGTCCTGATCCTAGAGATAAACGGGAAACGGCATCGGATACCTCTTGTCAAGTTCTATAACCCTGTTAAAACCTCATATTTTTCCGATTTTTTTTGAATGCACCAGGTCAATTTGATCAAAAAGTCCTGATCCTAGAGATAAACGGGAAACGGCATCGGATACCTCTTGTCAAGTTCTATAACCCTGTTAAAACCTCATATTTTTCCGATTTTTTTTGAATGCACCAGGTCAATTTGATCAAAAAGTCTTGATCCTAGAGATAAACGGGAAACGGCATCGGATACCTCTTGTCAAGTTCTATAACCCTGTTAAAACCTCATATTTTTCCGATTTTTTTTGAATGCACCAGGTCATTTATTTTAAAAAGTCCTGATCCTAGAAAAAAACGGAAAACGGCATCGGATACCTCTTGCCAAATTCTATAACCCTGTTAAAACCTCATATTTTTCCGATTTTTTTTGAATGCACCAGGTCAATTTGATCAAAAAGTCCTGATCCTAGAGATAAACGGGAAACGGCATCGGATACCTCTTGTCAAGTTCTATAACCCTGTTAAAACCTCATATTTTTCCGATTTTTTTTAAATGCACCAGGTCATTTATTTTAAAAAGTCCTGATCCTAGAAAAAAACGGGAAACGGCATCGGATACCTCTTGTCAAGTTCTATAACCCTGTTAAAACCTCATATTTTTCCGATTTTTTTTGAATGCACCAGGTCAATTTGATCAAAAAGTCCTGATCCTAGAGATAAACGGGAAACGGCATCGGATACCTCTTGTCAAGTTCTATAACCCTGTTAAAACCTCATATTTTTCCGATTTTTTTTGAATGCACCAGGTCAATTTGATCAAAAAGTCCTGATCCTAGAGATAAACGGGAAACGGCATCGGATACCTCTTGTCAAGTTCTATAACCCTGTTAAAACCTCATATTTTTCCGATTTTTTTTGAATGCACCAGGTCAATTTGATCAAAAAGTCCTGATCCTAGAGATAAACGGGAAACGGCATCGGAATACCTCTTGTCAAGTTCTATAACCCTGTTAAAACCTCATATTTTTCCGATTTT
>WSYQ01001392.1:0-16534 GCA_011426435.1 Lysiphlebus fabarum
GCATATTTAAATTATAAAACTGGAGCAACACATGAACCAAATGATGTACCACCATATGATATTGTATATCCAACATTTGAAATATTTGGAAAAATAATATTACGTTCAATACTTGGTTATTGTATTATAATAATTATGAAAATAATATGTAAAATACTTTGCTATTCTATTATAGGATCAATATTACGTGTTAATTGGAAAGAATTAATGAACAGTGAACATTCATTGGAAAATAAAAATAAGGTTTTTGTTGATTTAACTTATAAATATTTATTATCATTTATTGGTGGTATTATTATTGTTTATATAATGCCAATTATTTATTCAACAATTGGTATTGATAGACCAAATTTTAAATGGGAAATGTAAAATACATATAGATATTTTTTTTTTATTATTATAAATATCTTCCAAAATTTTTTAATAATAAGATCTTAAATTTTATTTTATTATTAAGTAAGTTTTAATCAACAAAAATTTAAGTATTTATAAATATTTTTATTTCTACTTTTTTAATTTTTAACTATTGTGTTTATTAATTAATTTTAAATACAAATAAAAATTTTAAATTTTTTCATATGGAAATTATAGTTGATAATAAATATTAAATTTATATTATTTACCTTATTTAAATTGTTTCAACTGGCATAATTAATTGAAGAACCTTAAATATAAAATAAAATAATAATATTATTAATTTGATATACCTATAAAAAGTATAAAATATAATAATAAAAAATAAAATTACATTTAAATTTTGATCCATATGTGCAATAACATTATCTTGACAAATAACATAAGAAACAAATAAATCAATGAAATAATTATATTTTGATGCATCAATAATAATTCTATCTTCTCCAATATCAACTTTAACATCATTTAATAAACATTCATCTGGTAATTTAAAATAACCAACAAGTTGTTTAGCATTTCCAATTTTTGGTTTACGTAAAATAATATAATCTTTATTTGTTTTATTAATTGTTTTGATTTTATAATCAGTATTTTTATTAGTTGTATGATTATCATTAATAACTTCAATAAGTGGTTTATTTTGTGTAATCATTGTTTTAACATTTCTTTTTTCAACACGATGATCATGAATTTTACCAATGTGTTTACGATTTTTAAGTACAACATAATTACGTCCATCAATAATACGATTATTTTTTTCACCAATTGCTGAGAACATTGTTATAACAGTAAATGTAAAAAATGTTTGTTCTTTTTTTATTTTATCAAAATAATTTGTATTTATTGCAATATCATATGTTAAACATTTTGAACCATTTTTATCATCTTCATATCTTTCATGTCCAATACTCATTGGTATACACCAATTTGGTTTTTCATCATCAAGAATTATCATTAATTCTTCTTCAGTTATATTTTTTGGTGATGGAATTTCATTTGTATGACATATATTTATAAATATTTTTTCATTATTATCTGTTTTAGTTTTAATAACAAGACCAGGATTTGGTGTTATTATTTTTGATGGTATATTATTATCAAAATTTTTAAATATATTTTCAATATCTTCATCTTCTTTTCTTATTTCTGGTAATAAAAGATTTTTATTCATTATTGATTCATCAACTTCAAGAATTGAATTTGTCATTTTATTTAATAAAATTTTATTTTAGGATCCAACTGAAAATTTAATTTAACCAACAATTATTCAATTTACAAAGTTTATGTTTAATTATTTAATTTATATAATTATTTTTTTTGACTTACAATTTACAAATTAACAGACAATACTCTTTTTTAATTTTTTAATCTTCAGGCTACACTCGTATAATTTAGAAATAAATAAACAAAAAATGATTGAAAAAAAAAACAAGGAATTTATTTTTTTTCTTTCTTTATTCATCTAGGGATTATTATGTTTTTGACATATTTTTTATACCTATATTTTTACCAATTTTTACAAAATTTATACATTAATTCAGATATTAATTAATTTTAAATTAATTTATATATGAAAAATAAAATTAATAAAATTATTTAAATTATAAATTGATAATTAAAACAATGCTAAAATTAAATCCCTAGTTTTTTAAGTGTTTTAATTTTTTCAAGTTGGCTAAAGTTTTGTTGTTTTTATTTATTATGATTATTAAAAGTTGATGTTAACAGAAATTGTTGTTGTTTTTATTTTTATTGTTGTATACAAAAATGAATTTAGAAAATTTAAATAATTTACTTTCAAAAGAAGAAAATCATCACACTTTTACACAAGTAAGTTAGTTTTTTTGAAAAAATATACCTACATTTTGTTATAAAAAAGAAATTAATAATATTTATTTATTTACAGTTTTTGCATTCATGTATCAATGAAATATGTGGCTATAGAAAACAAAAATTTCATGAATTTTCAAGTATTGGCTGGAGTGAAGAAGAATATAATAATATACGTAAAATTATTATTGATTTATTTCGACAACCATCATCATTGTATTTGGATGTATCAAAAATGCCACAAGAATTTTTTTATTTTTCTGAAAATATCCAAGAATTAATAATGACTTGTTTAAAAGTCAGACAAGATCAACTTTGTAATGCAATTATTAATAACATTACTCAAAATAAAGAACCAATAATCAAAGATTTTGATTGGCGATTAAAAGTAATTACTATTATTATATTTAGAAAACAAAAATATAGCTATAGTAATATAATAATATAATTAATTAATAATATAATGTTATTGTTTAGATGATAATGGGTTCCAGTCAAATTTCTTCTTTGAGAGAATATTTACTCCAGCTAGATCTTCATATTAAACACAAAAATTTAGATGATATTATTGGTCTTGAAATGAACAAAGAAGAACTAGATATATTTATCAAAACTTTGGAATCAATTGAATTATAAAAAATATGATTACATCTATTATATTTGGACATAAACTTTTTTTAAAATAATATTGTTACTAATATATTAAATCAATAAATAATTGATATCTGTTTATAAAACAATTACCAATGATTGAACAAGTGTCACAAGATCAACATAAATATCAAAAAAAAAATTAAGGAGTTTCCTATTACAAAAAATTTTGAATTTGTATTAGGCAAATATAACAACCGAAGAGGTATTCAAACTTTTTTTGAAATGTTAGAAATGCAATTAATTCTTAATATACTTTTAATTTGTATCAGGCAAAAATGATGACTGAGAAAGTATTCGAATTTTTTTTTTTCGAAAAATTTTGAAATTGTATTAGGCAAATATAATGACGGAAAAGGTATTCGCATATTTTTTTTTTTGGAAAAAATTTCCAGTTGTATCAGGTATATAGAACTCGGAAAGAGGTATTCAACGCCGTTCCCCGTTTTTCTGCATTATCGATATTTTTTGATTTATCGATATTAACTTATTTTAAAATTTATTGAAAAAATGGCAAAATACTAGGCGAACATGACTTGAAAAGAGGTATTCAATGCCGTTCCCCGTTTTTCTGCATTATCGATATTTTTTGATTTATCGATATTAACTTATTTTAAAATTTATCTAAAAAATTATTGAAAATACTAGGCGAACATGACTTGAAAAGAGGTATTCAATGCCGTTCCCCGTTTTTATCTACCATCGATATTTTTTGATTTATCGATATTAACTTATTTTAAAATTTGTTGAAAAAAATGGCCAAAATACTAGGCGAACATGACTTGAAAAGAGGTATTCAATGCCGTTCCCCGTTTTTCTGCATTATCGATATTTTTTGATTTATCGATATTAACTTATTTTAAAATTTATCTAAAAAATTATTGAAAATACTAGGCAAGCATGACTTGAAAAGAGGTATTCAATGCCGTTCCCCGTTTTTCTGCATTATCGATATTTTTTGATTTATCGATATTAACTTATTTTAAAATTTATCTAAAAAATTATTGAAAATACTAGGCAAGCATGACTTGAAAAGAGGTATTCCACGCCGTTCCCCGTTTTTCTGCATTATCGATATTTTTTGATTTATCGATATTAACTTATTTTAAAATTTATCTAAAAAATTATTGAAAATACTAGGCAAGCATGACTTGAAAAGAGGTATTCCACGCCGTTCCCCGTTTTTCTGCATTATCGATATTTTTTGATTTATCGATATTAACTTATTTTAAAATTTATTAAAAAAATTGGAAAATACTAGGCGAACATGACTTGAAAAGAGGTATTCAATGCCGTTCCCCGTTTTTATCTACCATCGATATTTTTTGATTTATCGATATTAACTTATTTTAAAATTTGTTGAAAAAAATGGCCAAAATACTAGGCGAACATGACTTGAAAAGAGGTATTCAATGCTGTTCCCCGTTTTTCTGCATTATCGATATTTTTTGATTTATCGATATTAACTTATTTTGAAAATTATCTATAAAATTATTGAAAATACTAGGCAAGCATGACTTGAAAAGAGGTATTCAATGCCGTTCCCCGTTTTTATCTACCATTGATATTTTTTTATTTATCGATATTAACTTATTTTAAAATTTGTTGAAAAAAATGGGAAAAATACTAGGCGAACATGACTTGAAAAGAGGTATTCAATGCCGTTCCCCGTTTTTCTGCATTATCGATATTTTTTGATTTATCGATATTAACTTATTTTAAAATTTATTGAAAAAAATGGGAAAAATACTAGGCGAACATGACTTGAAAAGAGGTATTCGAGACCGTTCCCCGTTTTTCTGCATTATCGATATTTTTTGATTTATCGATATTAACTTATTTTAAAATTTATTTAAAAAATTATTGAAAATACTAGGCGAACATGACTTGAAAAGAGGTATTCAATGCCGTTCCCCGTTTTTATCTACCACCGATATTTTTTGATTTATCGATATTAACTTATTTTAAAATTTGTTGAAAAAAATGGCCAAAATACTAGGCGAACATGACTTGAAAAGAGGTATTCAATGCCGTTCCCCGTTTTTCTGCATTATCGATATTTTTTGATTTATCGATATTAACTTATTTTAAAATTTATTGAAAAAAATGGGAAAAATACTAGGCGAACATGACTTGAAAAGAGGTATTCAATGCCGTTCCCCGTTTTTCTGCATTATCGATATTTTTTGATTTATCGATATTAACTTATTTTAAAATTTATTTAAAAAATTATTGAAAATACTAGGCGAACATGACTTGAAAAGAGGTATTCAATGCCGTTCCCCGTTTTTATCTACCACCGATATTTTTTGATTTATCGATATTAACTTATTTTAAAATTTGTTGAAAAAAATGGCCAAAATACTAGGCGAACATGACTTGAAAAGAGGTATTCAATGCCGTTCCCCGTTTTTCTGCATTATCGATATTTTTTGATTTATCGATATTAACTTATTTTAAAATTTATCTAAAAAATTATTGAAAATACTAGGCAAGCATGACTTGAAAAGAGGTATTCCACGCCGTTCCCCGTTTTTCTGCATTATCGATATTTTTTGATTTATCGATATTAACTTATTTTAAAATTTATCTAAAAAATTATTGAAAATACTAGGCAAGCATGACTTGAAAAGAGGTATTCCACGCCGTTCCCCGTTTTTCTGCATTATCGATATTTTTTGATTTATCGATATTAACTTATTTTAAAATTTATCTAAAAAATTATTGAAAATACTAGGCGAACATGACTTGAAAAGAGGTATTCAATGCCGTTCCCCGTTTTTCTGCATTATCGATATTTTTTGATTTATCGATATTAACTTATTTTAAAATTTATTAAAAAAATGGGAAAAATACTAGGCGAACATGACTTGAAAAGAGGTATTCAATGCCGTTCCCCGTTTTTATCTACCACCGATATTTTTTGATTTATGGATATTAACTTATTTTAAAATTTATCTAAAAAATTATTGAAAATACTAGGCAAGCATGACTTGAAAAGAGGTATTCAATGCCGTTCCCCGTTTTTCTGCATTATCGATATTTTTTGATTTATCGATATTAACTTATTTTAAAATTTATCTAAAAAATTATTGAAAATACTAGGCGAACATGACTTGAAAAGAGGTATTCAATGCCGTTCCCCGTTTTTCTGCATTATCGATATTTTTTGATTTATCGATATTAACTTATTTTAAAATTTATCTAAAAAATTATTGAAAATACTAGGCAAGCATGACTTGAAAAGAGGTATTCAATGCTGTTCCCCGTTTTTCGGCATTATCGATATTTTTTGATTTATCGATATTAACTTATTTTGAAAATTATCTATAAAATTATTGAAAATACTAGGCAAGCATGACTTGAAAAGAGGTATTCAATGCCGTTCCCCGTTTTTATCTACCATTGATATTTTTTTATTTATCGATATTAACTTATTTTAAAATTTGTTGAAAAAAATGGGAAAAATACTAGGCGAACATGACTTGAAAAGAGGTATTCAATGCCGTTCCCCGTTTTTCTGCATTATCGATATTTTTTGATTTATCGATATTAACTTATTTTAAAATTTATCTAAAAAATTATTGAAAATACTAGGCAAGCATGACTTGAAAAGAGGTATTCAATGCCGTTCCCCGTTTTTCTGCATTATCGATATTTTTTGATTTATCGATATTAACTTATTTTAAAATTTATCTAAAAAATTATTGAAAATACTAGGCAAGCATGACTTGAAAAGAGGTATTCCACGCCGTTCCCCGTTTTTCTGCATTATCGATATTTTTTGATTTATCGATATTAACTTATTTTAAAATTTATCTAAAAAATTATTGAAAATACTAGGCGAACATGACTTGAAAAGAGGTATTCAATGCCGTTCCCCGTTTTTCTGCATTATCGATATTTTTTGATTTATCGATATTAACTTATTTTAAAATTTATTAAAAAAATGGGAAAAATACTAGGCGAACATGACTTGAAAAGAGGTATTCAATGCCGTTCCCCGTTTTTATCTACCACCGATATTTTTTGATTTATGGATATTAACTTATTTTAAAATTTATCTAAAAAATTATTGAAAATACTAGGCAAGCATGACTTGAAAAGAGGTATTCAATGCCGTTCCCCGTTTTTCTGCATTATCGATATTTTTTGATTTATCGATATTAACTTATTTTAAAATTTATCTAAAAAATTATTGAAAATACTAGGCGAACATGACTTGAAAAGAGGTATTCAATGCCGTTCCCCGTTTTTCTGCATTATCGATATTTTTTGATTTATCGATATTAACTTATTTTAAAATTTATCTAAAAAATTATTGAAAATACTAGGCAAGCATGACTTGAAAAGAGGTATTCAATGCTGTTCCCCGTTTTTCGGCATTATCGATATTTTTTGATTTATCGATATTAACTTATTTTGAAAATTATCTATAAAATTATTGAAAATACTAGGCAAGCATGACTTGAAAAGAGGTATTCAATGCCGTTCCCCGTTTTTATCTACCATTGATATTTTTTTATTTATCGATATTAACTTATTTTAAAATTTGTTGAAAAAAATGGGAAAAATACTAGGCGAACATGACTTGAAAAGAGGTATTCAATGCCGTTCCCCGTTTTTCTGCATTATCGATATTTTTTGATTTATCGATATTAACTTATTTTAAAATTTATCTAAAAAATTATTGAAAATACTAGGCAAGCATGACTTGAAAAGAGGTATTCAATGCTGTTCCCCGTTTTTCGGCATTATCGATATTTTTTGATTTATCGATATTAACTTATTTTGAAAATTATCTATAAAATTATTGAAAATACTAGGCAAGCATGACTTGAAAAGAGGTATTCAATGCCGTTCCCCGTTTTTATCTACCATTGATATTTTTTTATTTATCGATATTAACTTATTTTAAAATTTGTTGAAAAAAATGGGAAAAATACTAGGCGAACATGACTTGAAAAGAGGTATTCAATGCCGTTCCCCGTTTTTCTGCATTATCGATATTTTTTGATTTATCGATATTAACTTATTTTAAAATTTATCTAAAAAATTATTGAAAATACTAGGCAAGCATGACTTGAAAAGAGGTATTCAATGCCGTTCCCCGTTTTTCTGCATTATCGATATTTTTTGATTTATCGATATTAACTTATTTTAAAATTTATCTAAAAAATTATTGAAAATACTAGGCGAACATGACTTGAAAAGAGGTATTCAATGCCGTTCCCCGTTTTTCTGCATTATCGATATTTTTTGATTTATCGATATTAACTTATTTTAAAATTTATCTAAAAAATTATTGAAAATACTAGGCAAGCATGACTTGAAAAGAGGTATTCAATGCTGTTCCCCGTTTTTCGGCATTATCGATATTTTTTGATTTATCGATATTAACTTATTTTGAAAATTATCTATAAAATTATTGAAAATACTAGGCAAGCATGACTTGAAAAGAGGTATTCAATGCCGTTCCCCGTTTTTATCTACCATTGATATTTTTTTATTTATCGATATTAACTTATTTTAAAATTTGTTGAAAAAAATGGGAAAAATACTAGGCGAACATGACTTGAAAAGAGGTATTCAATGCCGTTCCCCGTTTTTCTGCATTATCGATATTTTTTGATTTATCGATATTAACTTATTTTAAAATTTATCTAAAAAATTATTGAAAATACTAGGCAAGCATGACTTGAAAAGAGGTATTCAATGCCGTTCCCCGTTTTTCTGCATTATCGATATTTTTTGATTTATCGATATTAACTTATTTTAAAATTTATCTAAAAAATTATTGAAAATACTAGGCAAGCATGACTTGAAAAGAGGTATTCCACGCCGTTCCCCGTTTTTCTGCATTATCGATATTTTTTGATTTATCGATATTAACTTATTTTAAAATTTATCTAAAAAATTATTGAAAATACTAGGCGAACATGACTTGAAAAGAGGTATTCAATGCCGTTCCCCGTTTTTCTGCATTATCGATATTTTTTGATTTATCGATATTAACTTATTTTAAAATTTATTAAAAAAATGGGAAAAATACTAGGCGAACATGACTTGAAAAGAGGTATTCAATGCCGTTCCCCGTTTTTATCTACCACCGATATTTTTTGATTTATGGATATTAACTTATTTTAAAATTTATCTAAAAAATTATTGAAAATACTAGGCAAGCATGACTTGAAAAGAGGTATTCAATGCCGTTCCCCGTTTTTCTGCATTATCGATATTTTTTGATTTATCGATATTAACTTATTTTAAAATTTATCTAAAAAATTATTGAAAATACTAGGCGAACATGACTTGAAAAGAGGTATTCAATGCCGTTCCCCGTTTTTCTGCATTATCGATATTTTTTGATTTATCGATATTAACTTATTTTAAAATTTATCTAAAAAATTATTGAAAATACTAGGCAAGCATGACTTGAAAAGAGGTATTCAATGCTGTTCCCCGTTTTTCGGCATTATCGATATTTTTTGATTTATCGATATTAACTTATTTTGAAAATTATCTATAAAATTATTGAAAATACTAGGCAAGCATGACTTGAAAAGAGGTATTCAATGCCGTTCCCCGTTTTTATCTACCATTGATATTTTTTTATTTATCGATATTAACTTATTTTAAAATTTGTTGAAAAAAATGGGAAAAATACTAGGCGAACATGACTTGAAAAGAGGTATTCAATGCCGTTCCCCGTTTTTCTGCATTATCGATATTTTTTGATTTATCGATATTAACTTATTTTAAAATTTATCTAAAAAATTATTGAAAATACTAGGCAAGCATGACTTGAAAAGAGGTATTCAATGCCGTTCCCCGTTTTTCTGCATTATCGATATTTTTTGATTTATCGATATTAACTTATTTTAAAATTTATCTAAAAAATTATTGAAAATACTAGGCAAGCATGACTTGAAAAGAGGTATTCAATGCCGTTCCCCGTTTTTCTGCATTATCGATATTTTTTGATTTATCGATATTAACTTATTTTAAAATTTATCTAAAAAATTATTGAAAATACTAGGCAAGCATGACTTGAAAAGAGGTATTCAATGCCGTTCCCCGTTTTTCTGCATTATCGATATTTTTTGATTTATCGATATTAACTTATTTTAAAATTTATCTAAAAAATTATTGAAAATACTAGGCAAGCATGACTTGAAAAGAGGTATTCAATGCTGTTCCCCGTTTTTCGGCATTATCGATATTTTTTGATTTATCGATATTAACTTATTTTGAAAATTATCTATAAAATTATTGAAAATACTAGGCAAGCATGACTTGAAAAGAGGTATTCAATGCCGTTCCCCGTTTTTATCTACCATTGATATTTTTTTATTTATCGATATTAACTTATTTTAAAATTTGTTGAAAAAAATGGGAAAAATACTAGGCGAACATGACTTGAAAAGAGGTATTCAATGCCGTTCCCCGTTTTTCTGCATTATCGATATTTTTTGATTTATCGATATTAACTTATTTTAAAATTTATCTAAAAAATTATTGAAAATACTAGGCAAGCATGACTTGAAAAGAGGTATTCAATGCCGTTCCCCGTTTTTCTGCATTATCGATATTTTTTGATTTATCGATATTAACTTATTTTAAAATTTATCTAAAAAATTATTGAAAATACTAGGCAAGCATGACTTGAAAAGAGGTATTCAATGCTGTTCCCCGTTTTTCGGCATTATCGATATTTTTTGATTTATCGATATTAACTTATTTTGAAAATTATCTATAAAATTATTGAAAATACTAGGCAAGCATGACTTGAAAAGAGGTATTCAATGCCGTTCCCCGTTTTTATCTACCATTGATATTTTTTTATTTATCGATATTAACTTATTTTAAAATTTGTTGAAAAAAATGGGAAAAATACTAGGCGAACATGACTTGAAAAGAGGTATTCAATGCCGTTCCCCGTTTTTCTGCATTATCGATATTTTTTGATTTATCGATATTAACTTATTTTAAAATTTATTGAAAAAAATGGGAAAAATACTAGGCGAACATGACTTGAAAAGAGGTATTCGAGACCGTTCCCCGTTTTTCTGCATTATCGATATTTTTTGATTTATCGATATTAACTTATTTTAAAATTTATTTAAAAAATTATTGAAAATACTAGGCGAACATGACTTGAAAAGAGGTATTCAATGCCGTTCCCCGTTTTTATCTACCACCGATATTTTTTGATTTATCGATATTAACTTATTTTAAAATTTGTTGAAAAAAATGGCCAAAATACTAGGCGAACATGACTTGAAAAGAGGTATTCAATGCCGTTCCCCGTTTTTCTGCATTATCGATATTTTTTGATTTATCGATATTAACTTATTTTAAAATTTATTGAAAAAAATGGGAAAAATACTAGGCGAACATGACTTGAAAAGAGGTATTCAATGCCGTTCCCCGTTTTTCTGCATTATCGATATTTTTTGATTTATCGATATTAACTTATTTTAAAATTTATTTAAAAAATTATTGAAAATACTAGGCGAACATGACTTGAAAAGAGGTATTCAATGCCGTTCCCCGTTTTTATCTACCACCGATATTTTTTGATTCATCGATATTAACTTATTTTAAAATTTGTTGAAAAAAATTGCCAAATTACTAGGCGAACATGACTTGAAAAGAGGTATTCGAGACCGTTCCCCGTTTTTCTGCATTATCGATATTTTTTGATTTATCGATATTAACTTCCTTTAAAATTTATCTAAAAAATTATTGAAAATACTAGGCAAACATGACTTGAAAAGAGGTATTCAATGCCGTTCCCCGTTTTTATCTACCAGTGATATTTTTTGATTTATCGATATTAACTTATTTTAAAATTTATTGAAAAAAATGGGAAAAATACTAGGCGAACATGACTTGAAAAGAGGTATTCGATGCTGCTTTTCTTATTTTTCTATGATCAATATTTTTTGAAAAAATATTCGTGAGGCTTTTGAAAAAAATCGTAAAAATATCGAGTTGTATCTGGGTTATAGAACTTGGAAAGAGGTATTCGATGCATCTTATCTTTATCTTCTAGGATCAATATAACAGTATCAACATATTCCAAAATTTTTCTAAAAAAAAGCTATGTTATATAATTTTCAATCTGTATTAGGCAAATATAATAACTGAAGAGGTATTCAAATTTTTTTTTTTTGACAAAATTTTCGAATATTAGGCAAATATAATGGCCGAAGAGGTATTAAAATTTTTTTTCTTTGAAAAAAATATCGAATTTTTATTAGGTCAGTATAATGGCCGAAGAGGTATTCGAATTTTTTTTTTTGAGAAAATTTTCTAATTTTTATTAGGCCAGTATAATGGCCGAAGAGGTATTAAAATTTTTTTCTTTTTTTTTTAAATTCTGAATTTTTATCAGGCGAATATAATGACTCAAGAGGTATCCGACCTATAAAAAATTATTGAGACTTTAAAAAAAATTAGACTTGAAATTTTATCAATGATCAACAATAATTATTTAACGGTGAGTATACATTTTTACCTGTTCTATTATCTTGTTATAATTTAAACAGTTATTGAAAACTATTTCAATATTTATTTTTAATTATTATTTTTTTCTTGTGTAACTTCAGTTCACTAATAAAATTTTACTTTAATTACACCTCATCGACGTTGATTCTGTAATAATAATAACAAAAACTATTGCCTGTTTAATGTTATTCAAAGCTGAAGGCACGTAATCAGCCTCGTATTAAAAAAAACATCGGAAAGTTTATTTATAAAAAATACATTTCCAGTTTATTCTGAATCAAAAAATGAATTCTTCAATAATTAAATTAATAAATAATCATATTTTTTTAAAATATTTTTTATTCAGGGAACAGGTTAATAAATAAAATTAAAAAAACATTTGTTTCACAGTTTATTTTATAGGATATAGATAAATGTAGAATATTACTATCATAACTGCTGATCCAAGATACTGAAGACTGGTACTTTAAATGAACGAGATGTTTCAAAGTTACCACAATATATTATTATAAAATAACAAAAAAAAAAAAATTAAATAATAATAAACTTTTTATTATTTCAATTAAATAATAATTAATCGTCGTTTTTTTTAAATTATTTAATTTTTTTTTTTTTTTTTATCAATGTGTTGTTTGGTAAACAAAAAAAAACACCTCGTAACATTTTTACATTATCAAGATGGTACACAGGTCAATCAGATCTATTAAAAAAATTAAATTTTTAAATTAAAAAAAATATAATAATAAAAATCGTTCATCTCGTATTAAAATCTTAAATTATCGAGTAAACGGCCCGCATTGTTCATTTAATTATTTATTATTATTTATTTACTTTTTCTTTTTCTTTCATTTTAATTCTTCGTTGTAATTATCTTAACGGACAATTATTTACGATTAAAGTTATCTTTTTTTATTTCTTTAACTATACAATTTTCAATTTTTTATTTTCATTTTCTATAATCAATTCATTTTAATTATTCAATGCTTATTTATTTTTTTTAAATTTTCATCAGTCAAATATCAATTTTGACTGATATTTAATCTTGTCACTAACAATTAGATGTATTTTCTTGAATTTTTAATTTCTATACTATTAAATTTTTAAAAAAAAACTTTTATTTACTTTTTTTTTTACTATTATTATTATTATTATTATTATTATTTAATATTTATTATTTATTTCGATTGGTATAAACGTAGAAATATTTTATGAAAAAATTTGAAAAAGGTAGTTTTACTTTGGGAATTAATATAATTTGTTGAATTATTATTTTTGTTTGTTTAAGTATTTAATTTTGAGGCTGTTTTTTTTTTTTTTTTTTTGTAAAAATTACAATTAAAAAATGTTTCTCTTACTAAATGAGAAAAAAAAAATTGCATTATGAACAAACGACAAGCTTACACATGTACGAATTTATTTTATTTTCTAGATTATATATCAGATATCACTCGAGTTTATCGACTAATTGTAGTTAATTTTTCTACATTTATTAAACTGTTTGTCTGCCGATGTGAATGCAGTGATACGATACACAACAAAAAATAAAAATAAAAATAAATAAATCTATAAAGATCAAAGAAAAAAAAAAAAATAATAAATTTAATTCGTTTGACGCACGGTACCCTTTTTATTCCATTCTTAAATTCATTCATTCAAAATTTGACTTTTTCACAATCATTGACGCCCTTCAATCAGTCAGATCAAATCCTCTCGTAAATTGTATTTTTTTTTTTTAATTTAAATTAATATTTTTTTAAATCTTTTTTGTATTTTTACTTTTGGGTTTACTTTGAGTATTTATTTAATTATTTGTTTTGTTTTTATTTTTTTATTTTTATTTTATTTTTTCATCGTTAAAATCACATGTACAAATAAAATTTTTTTTTTTTTTCCTATCAATTGCATATTTTTGCTGCCTTATTTTTTAATTTCTTAGTTATTATTTGAAATAAAATTCTAATAACAATAAATGACACTTGAAAAATGAAAAAAAAAAAAAAAAAATTAATATATATTTGTTTTTACATAATTTGTTATATTTTTATTTGGAAAATAATGACAAATTTAAATAAAAAAAAAAATAATAATAAATAAATGATCGTTGAATTTATTTATTTACGTAAAAACTTATATACTTATTAATCAAATTTTTATTATTCAGAAATTTTATTATCAATTAATCAAAATTTATATTATTTTTATGCATTAATTAAATAGCTAAAAATAATGCTTAGGAAATTTAAAAAATTAAAAATAATCATTACAAAGTATTTGTTAAATCAATTTGTTTGTTTTTTTTTTTTTTTTTTTTTAATCGCTGTTTATTTATTTTGACAATAAAACCAAAATCTGCCACCCTGTCATTTGAATGTACCAGGCCTGCTTTATTTATTTATTATTAATTACTTTTTTATTTATATTTATTTACTTTTTTTTTTCTTTCTTTTTTATGGAAAATTCTAATGTTCTCACTCAATTGATTGACAATATTATTTATCAATTTGCCAGTTTTTAAAATCTATATTCATTTATCAATTAATATCTAATGAATTATAAAAATTGCTGTTTTATTATTTAAATGTTGTTAAATTTAAGTAATCATCATCGTTTTTTTCCATATGAAAATAAAAAAAAAGAAAAAAAAAGGAACTTTTTAAAAAAAAAAAAAACAATTTTTTTTTTCTTCTTATTATTTTGTTGTTGTTAATGAAAGAACAATATTTTCAGTTTTTTTTTTTTGTAGGAATGGTCCAAATATACATATCTATATAATATACTTTTTTTTTTTCTTTTTTTCTTTTTTTTTTCAATTTTTTTTGTTTTTTTTGGTTTTAACGAGAAAAAAATGTTTCTTCTTCCCAAAATACAAAATTCGATTAGTGGCGATTTATTTATTCCTTGAGGGTGTTTTGATGGTTCATATCAGCAATAATATCCTATAATAAAATAATAATAATATATTTATTAAAAATAATAATGATTATAATAAATTAAATAAATAATTTTATTAATATTCAACATACGTTTGTCTTGACAGCTTCGATGTTTTCATTTACTGCTGCTGCAACTGCTTTCTCATTGATGTCAATTTCCTCAATAGCCTGATGAAAAGAATTACAAATTAACATTAATTAGTATTGTTAAAAATTTTTATGATAAGTTTATTTGTTGTATGAATCACAAATTCAAAAGGCAAATATACTATTATAAAAATGTTAATTTATTGAATCAGATGGCCCCTCGCTCGAGAGTCTTCAAGACTAATAAATTAGTATCAAGAACCAGTCAATTGCTCAGCAAATAACTAGTCAGATGGCGATCATCATATTTCAAATATTATATATATTAAACATGCTTAAATATGTATATTTACCTGGGTAACTGAGGCAACATCTTCGGTGATAACTGGACCAGCAGGTACAGATGAAACTGGAGCTTCAGCTACAACAGTTGGAGGTGAAACTTTTGGTGCTTCTTCAACTACTTCATTAGTAATAATCTCCTTGGTTTTTTCAACAACTGCTTCTGGTTCAGCTGTGTTCTGTTATTTTTTTTTTTTTAATAAAATCAAATGTTAGTTGATTGACATTTATCAATAATTAATTAATATACTTATATAAATAATAATTAATAAAAAATTATACAATAATAAACATGCTGTGTGTTTAAAGCTGTCTGATGAAAAAAAAAAAAAAATTAAAATACAATAATTGTTAATTAAGAAATCATTTGCATATATATATAAAAAAAATAAATAATAATAAAAATTTTTAGAATTCCTTAAGCAATACAAGCATGCTAATTTGTTTTCAAGATGCTTTAACACAAATCAAATATAATTATTTTATGTTAATTTAAACATTTAGTTGATCTATGAAGTTTAATAAGTCATTTATTTTTTAATTTAATTTGCATTTGTTTATTAAACTTTCTATGACTAAAAAAATTTTCATTAAATATATCATTAGAAAGTTAATATTTCAATGTCATTTTGAATGATATATTATCAATTTATTCAACTATTATGATTTTTTAAATTTCATAAATCAACCATTACTTAATACTAATAATAATAATAATAATAATAATAAATAAAAAAAATTTAAACAATCAAAACAAATAA